>PVIJ01006799.1:0-88317 GCA_004024925.1 Scalopus aquaticus
ACACACACACACACACACACACACACACACACACACACACACGTAGCTACTTTGGGATCCAATCTTGACTCTGTAGAGTCTAATCTTCATCTAACATCCCAAAGTTTAATGATTTTTGAGGACTTCAGACTTCAGCATGCTTGGTAAAGATCTTTGGGTTTCTAGGTATCATTAGTTGGGGCAGCTGTACATTTCTTCCTTAAGGCTCAATGAAATGTGGGGAAGAGGTTGTTGGTTGCCACTAGGTGACTATAACTAATAAATATTGGTCAAATGAAAATATTTTTGGCATTCTTTTGGGAGTGTTAGAAATAACCAGAGAACATTGGATAAGTTAGCATTCTTAATGGAACCATCACAATTCAGATATGTATGTATGTATATATACACACTGGTGAAACAAAGTGACAACTCCTTTGTACTATAATAATAAATATATTATTATTATGTGTATATAATCTGAAAATTATAAATTTATGTGGAAAATAAATTTATTAGGAAACGACTTTTACATTCTTTAAAATAAGAACTTTAAATGATCATAATTGTCGTCTAGGATATAGGAAAGTTTTTTCTTTTAATTAAATGAGACAATTCTATTATTTCACGGTGGTAAAAGGACCATTACGTAATAAATATAACCTCATGAAATATTAGCTTCTAAATTACTAAGCCATGAAATAGTCTGTGTAACTAAATAGAAATATTAGCTATAATATTTCTCATAGCTGAGAAACACAAAACTCTTAATTTCCAGCTTATCTATTCCACCTCATAAAAATCTTGAAAACCACCTAAGTATACATATGAGTGCCTTTCTGTACTTACTTCTAGGTGGTGGCATTCTTTTAAAGTTAATTAATTAATTAATATGTTTACATAGTTGTTAATTTTTTATAATGTTTGCATTCTCCTAGCTGTAGTCCCAGTAAAATTTCCACCAATTCACCTGCGCACCATCACCATAGTCCCTTGTGCTCTTGCCTCCCCTGTTTGGTCCCACTCATTCCCCTTCCCTTGCAGAATGTCTCTGATTTATGGTTGCCTGTTACTTTTTTTATTATTGTTATTATTATTATTTCCTGAACTCTTCTTTGGTTTCCCTGGTATAGGAAAGCTTTGAGCTTAGTATTTAGCCAGAGGTGACTGTTCACAACCAGTTATAACTTGGCCATGAATGTCTTTGTTGAAACACTCAAGTTGTGCTTACAACATATTGCTTCAGGTAATAATTTCTGAAAGAAGTTGCCATATAAACTCTACCTAGTTCCTCCCAGAGTAAATCCATGCTGGGGTGATGTCAAAAAACAAAGCATCAAAGACTAACTCAAACCTCCCATAATAAACAATTAGATAACTGAAAAAAAATAAGAAAGCAACTGCTTTTTGCTTGAACAACAAACTGCACAGGATTATGATCCTTGTAAAACCCAACTATGAATGCAACAATCTTGGTTTTCTACCTACTGTCAATTTCCAACTGTGGGTACAAGGAGAGAAACCTAAATAGATCCCTGGAGCTGAACAGACTTGAGAAGATGGAGATTAGAGTCTGTGGAGGCTAAAGCATTTAGCAATTATAGTGTAGAGTTTTGGAAAGGGGAGATTCTATAAGAAAATAATTGGAGCTGGAAGGGATAATTCTAAGTGAAATAGGAAGGCGAAAGGTAAATACCAAATGGTGTCACTAATATGTGAAATATAATTAAATTAAGAGTCAAATAAAAACTACTTGAGAACTAACTCTTCATAGCTGTCTATAGAAGCAAAGAACCAAGGTTGGGGGAAGGTGTGGAGGAGGAGTAAGAGTAAAGAAGAAGGCATACCACGGTGGTAGACTATAGGTGAGTTGGTAGTGGGCGCAACACTTGATAGTGGTAATACTGATAAGGCTACCCAAATATTACCCCAGTTAAAAATAAATAAAATGAAAAGTATTCTATAAATTGGAATGAGGTCCCCTCTAGTCTTTGTTGAGTGTTAGGCTGCCTATGTGTAGTAAAGCTCCATAAAGGTCTACAAAAAATGACCATGAAATTAAAAATGGAAATATTCCTGAACTCACAAAGGCCAGGAAGATATTTGAGCTGTGGACATACAGAATGGAGAGTCCTGGATGATCATTTGGGAAATCTGGTGGTGAGTCAGCTATCCTGTCTGAGAAGCTGGAGTGAACTAACACTGAACTGAACTCTACCATAGGTCTACTCTAGCAAAATGTGTAAACTGACTTCAGGGCTGAAACTGATCTGCAAGTTATTTAACTCAGTAAAGAAAGAAAGTAACATACAAACACTTAAGAAGACAACATTCACAATATCCAGCATCAATAAAAAAATTAATAAATGATCCAAGAAAAAGGAAAATGTGGCCCATAACCAGGAAAAAATCTTAGTCAAAAAGCACAGAAATGACAGTGTTGTTAGAATTGGCAGCAAAGATGTTAAAAACATGGACACAGTAAGGAGGGAAATGTAAACTATAAAAAAGGACCAATAATATTTATAAGAATTAAAATACATGGAAAAAAGAAATGGTGGCCTTAAATTCTCCAAGTTTGATGAAAATTGTAAAACCAAAATCACAATGATCTTAAAGCAGGATAAATACACATGCACACTAACATAGACATATCAAAGTATATCATAATGAAATTTTAAAAATCCATTGAAAAATAATAATTTAACAACTAAAGGAAAGCATCTCAATATGTACAAAGCAGCAATGATGAAAATATACCTGATTTCTCATTTTATTACAACCACAGGAAAAGGTAAAGGAACTTCTTCAGGTGGAGAGGAAGTGATAGCAGGTGGAAATATGAATTAATACAAAGGAATGAAGAGCACTGGTATTGCTAAATATATCATTAAATATAAAGATGTTTTGCCTTCATTTTTAGTATCTTTTAAAAGTACTTAATTGCTTAAGGGAAGAAATATTGCACTATTTTTTGAGAGTTTATGACATAGGTAAAAACAAGATATATATATATACACACACACACACACACACACCACCACAAAGGAGAAAAGAAAGAAAAGGAGAAATGCAAATAACAAACTCATGAAAATATGCTCAACATCATTAGTCGTTAGAGGAATGCATATTGAAGTACCATGCACATCTTCTAGATTTGCCTAATTTTAAAAAGACTGACCATATCACGTATTGGCCAGGAACTAGACCAGCTGAAACTATCTTATATTAATTTTGACAATATAAATGGTTTAATAGCTTTGGAAAAGTTTGTCAGTTCCTTATACAGTTAAATATATTCTTACAATGTAATTTAGAAATTCCGATCCTAGGTTCTTACCTAAGAAAAGTGAAAAGTTAAGTTCACATAGACCTGTGTATTACTGTTCATAGCAACTTTATTCATAATAGCTAGAAAATCAAAATATCCCATGTATCCACCAAGAGGTGATGGATAAACATGATGGTACATTTATGACATGGATTGTAACTCACTAGTAAAAAGGAATGAAGTACAAGTGCATGAAGCAGCATAGATACATCTCAAATGTATTACAATAAGTAAAAAAAGCCAGATTCCAAAGAATACAAGCTGCATGATTCCATTTATATAAAACTATAGAAAAACAGCTAATTGAGAGTGACAGTAAAAATTAGTGTTTACCCAGAAATAAGTCAGTTGGAGGGAGGCAGTGTTTACTGATTTAGGAAGGATATAAGGAAATTTGAGAACTAAGCAATACATTGATGTGTTGAGGCCTTAATCCTCAATGTGATTGTGTTTGGAGTTAGATCTTAGAAGAGATAACTAAGGTTAAATAAATCTGTAAGAGTCAGGTTCTAATCCAGTATCACAATGTGCTTGATTATAATGAAAATCAAGAGCTATTTAAAATATCGATAATAAGGTGAGTGTGTTATTGTATATAATATAGCTCCATACTTCACTGCCTCTAATAATATAGCTTTCAGTCTTGGAATCAGGTTATATGTGTCCTTTAACTTTGTTCTTTTTCAAAATTACCTTGTCTAAGGTAACTTTGCCTTGTTCTTGCTCTCTGGGGAAGCATACAGAATTTCACTATTAACTATAATGTTAGCTGAGGGTTTTTCCTAGATGCTCTATATTAAATTGAGGAAATTTCCTTCTATACATAGTTTGCTGAGAATTTTTTTAATGGTATTTAATTTTTGTCAAATGTTTTGTCTTCAGCTTTTGAAGCAATAATATTTTTCCATTTATTCTGTTAGTACAGTTATTTACATGGTTAATATTTGAATTTTGAGTTAACCTTGCATTTCTGGAATAAGCCCAACTTGGCTATAATGTAAATTTTGCTGCATCTGATTTGCTTGTATTTGTTGAAAATTCTTGCTTCCCTATTAATAAGGGCTATTATTTAATTAATTTTGAGATTGAGATTTCACAGTATGTTTACTGTGGCATCTTCTAGTTTATTTTGCCTAGTTGAAATGCTGATGTATACCAGATTCTTCAAATTTTTATTTCAATTTGTAGCTTCTGCCTTCGGTTCTGCGTTCCATCCACCAACCCCCCTAGTGTTTAATGCTGAGATGTCATTTCCTTATTGATTTTCATTCTTTATTACCAGTTGCAGAAATTCTATAATGCCTATCAATGTATTTGCTCAAAATTTACATTAAAAGCATGATCTTCACTTTACATATCTCAACATGGTTCCTGTACCTTTGCTCTATGGTTTCTTTAGATGTGTTACACCTAATAGCTTTCATATCTGATATGAAAAAAAATTCACTTGGATTGTTATACAAGTATCTTAATTTAAATGTTTCCCTCCATTTCTTCAGACCCAACTATCTGCTTCTCTAGATTTTTCTGTTACTAACATTTCCATATATGTTATTTTCTGAATTATAAAAATGGCTTTCCCTCTTTGTAATTCTCTGGTTTTAATCCACAACCAAAATTTACCAATTTCATATCTTAAAAATCCCTGAGACCTATCTTCTCTTTTGCATCCTTTCTGTCATTGCCTTTAGATGTTCGCCATTTCTCTCCCAGATTACTTAGCCATTCTCTAACTGGCTTCTTTTGCCACTGCAAGCCTACCCTTATACTGCCACTAACTTGATTTTTCTGAAAAGCAAATCCACTTTCCTTTTAAAAATTATTTGATGTGCCCTTTTATTTTCCATTGAGAATAAGCTCTTTAGACAATTCCCAAATTCAAAATCTGTTCCCTATTAATATCCAAAATATGTTTGAACTGAAAATGAATCATGTAATTTAGTAAAGTAAAAAAAAAATATTAACAACTTCTGTAAAATAACTTGCTTACCTTTCTCCAACTCTACCTCAACTAAGTATTATACTTTTATTTGACACTAAATCTATTAGTTTGTGAGAGGCAGTAAGTCTCATGAACCTAATGGAAAACTCATCTTAGTAATAGTCATACAGAAAACTATGCTGCATTTGATGAAATGACATTGATTGGAAATTAAACAAAAACTACTTTACCTCAAATATCTTTTAATTCCTAATATCTTTTCCAAATTCTTACATGAGAAGTGACCCATATTTTGCTTTTAAAGTCCCTTTAAACTTACCCTGCCTTGCTTTGCAGTATTCTCCCCCCCCCACCCCACCAATATCTGTTTCCACAAAAGGTTCAAGTTTTTGAGGCAAGTACATAATAATAACTTGTGTAGAGTCTGGCTCAAAGATGTAGCTTACTAAATGTGAATCAAGTTCATGCCAAGACTAAAAGTATGCCAAGTAAAAGTACACCTGTTACAAACACAAACACTGTAGCAAGCTAGTTTAGGAACTTCTAGAAGGTTCTTCTGTGACACCTCCTCCACTCCACTGGATTCAGAGTCACATGATAAGTATATATGTCATTATTAGAAATACAAAAACAAGAATATTAAAAAATTATTTCTAAGATGTGTATTAGTTAGTACTTGTTTATATTTAAATCATTTTTACTGGTTTTATGGGATAAAGTTCATGCCTTGCCAATAGAGCCAGTACATCGTTTTTTTGATCCTTTTAGATTTCAGGTATTTGATTTTAGTATGTATTATTTTTTTATTGTTTGCTATTATTGGCTTAATTTTAGTTAAGAGAAAGCATTTTATTTTTCCTTTTTTATTTTGTCTAACAATAACTGTATGAAGTAAGTTAAATGACGTGTTTTCATATGGGTAGAGAAAAATTTTTTTTTAATATATGTATTTTTATTGTTATTTATCTCTTTTACATTTTGTATTCCCCTTGGGTAACCCACCACCAATTCACCCGTGATCCATACCACCTCACACCTGTGAGGATGGCACGCATTAAAAATACAGGCAACAACAAATGCTGGAAAGGCTGTGGAGAAAAAGGAACTCTTCTACACTGCTGGTGGGAATGTGAACTGGTCCAAACACTATGGAAAGCTGTATGGCGAGTCCTCAAACTGCTAAAAATGGAGCTTCCATATGACCCAGCAATGCCACTTTTGGGAATCTACCCAAAGGACACAAAAACATTAACCCAAAAGGATACATGCACCCGTATGTTCATTGTGGCACTGTTTACAATAGCAAAGGTATGGAAGCAACCCAGATAGCAACCCAGATATCCAAAAATAGATGACTGGATCAAGAAGATGTGGTACAGATACACAATGGAATACTATTCAGCGTTCAAAGAAGATAAACACATGCAATTTGCAGCGACATGGATGGAATTAGAGGGGATAATATTCAGCGAAATAAGCTAGAAAGAAAGAAAAATATCGAATGGTTTCACTTATAACAGGGCTATAGGGAAACCAAATAGGAGAGTGACACTCAGTGGGGGAGGGGGGGTGGCAGGGAGGGGTGTGGGGGTGAGGATAAGGGCACAAAATCGAGTAGAAAAGGACACAAGGGACCATGGAGCTGGGTAGAGAAAAATTTTAATGAGCAACTTGAAATATATTTTGCATATGGCCAACATATTTAAAATTTTCATATTATTTTACTTTAATCTTGGATATAAGAAAGATGTAAGAAAGACATCTTAAAAGCAGAATATTAACAGATGCATGATCTTCGCATGTGGTTTATGAACACAAGTCAGGAATGACTAGTGATGACTTGTTTATTATTTCTACTCTGTATGGAAAGTCTAGCACATATCATTCTGGCATATTAATTCAGAAAAGAAAAGCAAATTATCTAAGTTCATACACACCCAATATTAGAATGAAATTACAAAATTTAAACTGTCTGGTAAATTTAGAGAACTTAGACACTCTGTGACATTTGAGAAATTGTGCTTTTATGAGTCTTTTTGGATATTAATTAAATAATTTTAGGCAAGTTTCTACATTGCCTCTGACTCTATATTTTTACCTTTGAAATGTAAAACATGTCTGCCTTACCCACCATAGTTAATCCAGTAATTATTTAGTTCTTATTATAAAACATACAATATTTTAAGCATTTATGTTATATGGCAGAAGAGACACAAATGAGTAAGGAGACTCACAGTAGCCACAATAAATAAACAGGCCATACAGTGAGTTTGATGATAGGAAGTTATATGGGAAAAAAGAGAGCAAAGACAGAAAGTTCCTGAGGTAGGGCTGGGTGCGTTGCAGATCAAAGTAGACTTGTGAAGGTAAACTAAATTGAGCAGGTGGCATCTGAGAAAGGACTCAAAATATGTCAGGAAGTCACCCACTTGGGAACATTCAAAGTTGAGGGATTCATTGGGGTAAAGGTCCGAAAGTATGATTGATGAATTGGTAGAACAAGGAGGTCACTGGATTAGAATAGAATTAGGGGGCAAGTAATAGGAATCAGAAGGTAAGGAGGACCTGGGTACAGGGTGGTCATGTAATGTCTTGCAGGCCATAGAGAGGATTTTGCTTTGATTCCAGAGGGAGGTGATGAGAAGACTGGGAGTTTTTTAAGGGTGTGTGTGTATTTTCATGATTAATTTGAATTGTTCAAATTGGCAGTAACTAATGTAGCAGTTAACTCCATAAATCACTGAAAGCTTTCTAACTTTTTGGATCCATTTTCTTATAAATTAGTACATGCTATCTCATGAAGCTCCCATGTTCTAGAATTTAATATATATTTTTTTTCTGCTATAGAATTATCCAGAATGTTCTTGCATGGAGGAGAACTGGAAGGATTTAGAGACTATGTGGTTGCCCATTGTCATTATCTGCTTTTTCCAAATAAGGGAAAGACCCATGAAATGGAATTATCATTGGAACCTCTCTGGTCTTGTCAGCAAGTATTTTATGAAAAACAGAATTCATTCTCCCACTCCAGACATTTTAATAGCATGACAGTTAACACACAGCCAGATGTCAATATGTCATAATTTTCTTCACCAGGAGCTTCTGCATTCTCAAGTATAGCGTGTGAATTTTGGTGCATTTACCTTACCTCACTTTGCATCTCAGGCTTTAAATTGATATACTGAGTATATAGAGATATTTAAACCATTTTTCTTTTTTCTTACATACATTTAAACTGCTTGTAAATACAGTATATATTCATGTTTAAAAGTAACATAGATAGATCTTACATGAAAAATTTTCAGTTTTTCACCCTTGAGTGTTATGTTAGTTGTGGGTTTGTCATACATGACTTTTAGTATGTTGAGGTATGTTTCTTCTATCCCCATTTTATTGAGAGATTTTATCATAAATGGATGCTGAATCTTGTCAGATGCTTTCTTTGCAAGTACTGATAAGATCATATTACATT
The DNA here is from genome assembly GCA_004024925.1 of Scalopus aquaticus. Taxonomy (NCBI): domain Eukaryota; kingdom Metazoa; phylum Chordata; class Mammalia; order Eulipotyphla; family Talpidae; genus Scalopus; species Scalopus aquaticus. Next base: position 8,725 of record PVIJ01006799.1, read on the forward strand.
GGTCAACACTGAGATTGTTACTGACTTAAAAAAGCCCTAATCTGTAGTATCTTGGTGTACTGAACATGAATATAACCCTGAAAATTTTTTATTAGCTCTCGTTTTGAAGATATTTTGTATAATTCATTTTATATGTTTCACCATGTCAATTTATCCAGTAGGACTGCAACAACATCCTAAATCAGCCTAAAATGATATAATATTGCATCGCACTGCATAATACCATCATGCACACATCATCCAGAGTTGATGGCATCATTTTCTGATGCAATCAGTGCAATACTACTGCCAGGCGGCTGCTGAAGTAAGCTGATGTCAGCAGTGCACTATAGAAAGCCCTGTTGGAAAGGTTGAGCATTGAAAATAGTTCAGACTTTGTGCGAGACAGTTTAAGCTACTATTTCATAGAACTGCAATTATTTTATCCATTTAGGCACAATACAGAACAGTAATGCCTCGAAAGTGTGTTAATAGTGTGAACAATTTCTGCTCTATTTGTGAGGAAATGACATTTGCCAACCAGAAGAAACATTATCACTTTTCAAGTGAAGAAGGCTTATCATCTTTACTTCAGATGCAAGGTTGGTGGCCAAGACAAGCCTTGGGCCCCGCATATATGCTGTGCTACATGTACAACACAGCTTTCACAGTGGTGAAATGGCAAAAGACCATCAATGCCTTTTGCAGTCCCCATGGTGCGGAGAGAGTCAAGCAACCACATAAAAGACTGCTACTTCTGCTTGGTTCCTCCTCTTTCTGGTGGAATAATGAAGCAAAAGAAGTTGAGAATAGTCTACCCAAACATTCTGTTGGCATTGAGACCAGTTCCACATGGTGAGGAACTTCCTATTCGAGAACCTCCGGCAGAATATTCTCTTGATTCATCTATGAGGACAAGGGTGAGCTGACCTGTTCTTCTCCTGTTCCATCAGCATGCAGTGATCCAGATTTTCACTGTGGTGCATCATCAACCCCACACAGACTAACACAGGAAGAACTAAATGACCTGGTTTGTGATTTGGACTTACCCAAGAACAAGGCAGAATTGATAAGATCAAGACTCCAACAGTGGAATCTTCTAGAAGAAGATGTCACAATTACTTTCATTGAAAGCACCACCAGAAGTTGGAGCCTTTCTTCAGAAAGGAAAGTACTCTGTTATTCTGTTCCTATATTGAGGGCCTCATGAATGCCTTAGAAATCAATCATGACCCACAAGAACGGAGACTCTAGACTCTTCGAAACTGAGTCTTAAGGCTGTGCTTTTGCACAGTGGAACCGTCTTCCATCTAGTATATTCCTGAACAGCTGTACAAGAGACAAGTGAAGAAATATAAGTAGTCTATGATTTGATTTTTTACAGATATTAACCGTAGGCCTATTATTATTGGCATGCATTTCGTGATGTAAACATCAATTTATTGCAGATTACAAAAAAAAAAACTAAAGCCAAAATTAGAATTTGACTGTCATATCCATGTTGAGCACATACAAATTGATAGGAAATGACTAATTTTATTTCAGTAACATGACTTTTGTAAAAATTTGCTGACCAGTGTTATTATTGTCTTTTCTTATTTTTCATGTGATAAATTATTATTGTTGATTTATATATGTTGAACTGTCTTTGCACCCTTGAAATAAATTTCACTTGTCATGGCATATAATCCTTGTATTCTTGAATTTGGTTTGCTAAGATTTTGTTGATGATTTTTTTCATCTATATTAATATGAGGTATTGGACTGTATTATTTCTTTGTCATATACTCATCTGCTTTTGCCATCAAGGTCATGTAGATCTCATAAAATGTATTTAGCGACCTTCCATCTTCCTCAGTGCTGCAGAAGAGTTTGAGAAGGGTAGGTATTAGCTGGTTCTTGATGATTTGGTAGTGCTTGTTAGTGAAACTGTCTAGTCTTGGGTTTTTGTTTTAGGGTTACTTTTAATTACTATTTCAATGTCCTTGCCTTATAACCTATCTTAAACTGAAAGCAAGTTAATATTGAGATTCTTATATGAGTTCCTATCTTTGCTCTCTTTTTTTTTTAGGTGTCATGTTGCTTCTAGCTGAGATTTGCCTTTATTTTATAGCGGTCACTTTAATATTTTTTGCAAGTCCAGTTTAGAGGAGATGGGTAACTTCAACTATTGTTTGTAAACCTTATTTTAGTTCTGAGTGTTAGTCTAACTCAGTAGAGTATTCTTGGTTGGAGGTCTTTTCTTTCAGCACTTTGAATATATTCCCCCTGGTTGGCAAAGTTTCTAGTGAGAAATCTGCTGATAGTCTTATGGGGGTTTCTGTATATGTGAATCCTTGTTTTTCTCTGTCTGCTTTTAGGATTTTCTCTTTATTGTTAATATTTGCCATTTAGATTATAATATTCTTAGTGTGTGAATGTTTAGGGTTTTATTGTGTGGCTTTGTTTCAGCTTCCTGCATCTAGAATTTTATTTTCCTGTTCCAGTTTGTGGAAGTTCTCAGCTATTATTTCTCCCCAGTTCTACTGTAATGGTCTTGCATTAGAATTGAAAGTCATAGAGGTTGTCATAGGCTATTGACCTTAGGTGCTGTACTTTCTGTTGTTTTGATTGCAGCCTCATCACCAGTCAGAATGACTGGAGCTTAAGAGCCAGCATGGGGTTGTGGCGCAAGAAACCTGCCATGATGGGGCTGGGGACATGAAGAAGGAGTGTGGAGATTGCTGCAGTGGAGTGACAAGGGCATATGCTTCCCTGGGTGCCTGGCTGTAGTAGGCCAGTGAGTTTCTGGAAGCTCCAGGACCTTGGGTAGAAGAGGGACAGGTGTCTCTCCCAGTGCTCTGATATTTCTGGAAGGACTATGCCTTAGGCTTTCCTACTTATCCCTATGGTCTCTGTCTCTCCACCATGGAGACACAGATCATCAAGTTCTCTGCACTCTACTAAATGAAGGTTGATCCCTTGCAAGTAATGCCCTGTTGTGTCCATTGAATATGAAACAATTCTAGAATTCAGCTAGTCTGACATCTTGCCACCATTCCCTACACACACACGCACACACACACACACACACACACACACACACACATTGACATGTTGTCTTTTTTCCCTCTGTATTATTGCTTCACATTTAGGAAGGAAATTGTCTTGATTTAACATACCCTAAGATAGCAAATTGGAAAGGCAAGCACATGCTTTGGAAAATTTTAAGAAACATTTAAAAACTGATCATCAATTTTAATTCATTTTTTTTTGCTCTGACAATGTTAAAAATATTGAAAATAAAAATACTTTCTTTTGAAGTAATGGCATGATATCTTATTTATTTAGTCTTCTCCAATTACAGTTTATAATATGCTTGGCAGGCAGTTGTCCCTTTTGATATAATTTGCACTGCAGGATAAGATAGTAACATGCTTTCCTCTTCCCTCTGCCTTCTGTAAAGCCTAGTTTATAGTTTTATAACTCCTTGGAACAAGTGACTGTACAACTTACATTCCTGTTTATTCAGAGTGACAGTTCTATTATTGCTGTATTATGAAAACAATTGTGACTTGAAGTAAAATATACTCCTAAAATAAAACCAAGAGATCAACTGAATTACAATACATACACAATATATACAAACACACAGTTGCCTACAATAAAGGCAATGTCTGAATGATTCACTTTTTAAATATGTGAAATTTATGATTTCTATTTTCTTACTGGTCCCTAACAGTGTAATCTTTTTGGATATTTTTATTACCACTTTGTGAGGCTCAGGGTGTTTTGAAGTACCAGCAGGACCAGACTGCATTGTTCCAGAATTAAGGTGACCTTTTGAAAAACTAATTTGAAGAAAGAGATTGTGAACTTAGTGGTGAAGGTCCTGACTTAGAAGTCAGGCAGTGAGTGCCTCCTGGCTCTTCTTCCTCCTAACTGGGTGATCTTGGATACTTGATTTAATCTCTTGAAGCTTGTGAAATAGGAATAATGATAGTTTTAACTTTATAGAGCTTCCAAAAGGGTATAATAAAACAACATATGTAAAACATAGCCTAATATCCACACTTACTAAGTATACATTGTTAATGTTATTCTTACTAACTTGACGTGTTAATTATTCAAAAGTATTAGTCCTGTCTGAGAATACAGAAATACCTTCAGTCAATTACTGCTTAAACTTTTGAGAATCTAAGAAACATCCCATGACAGCTTCTAATGTTAGGAACTTTCCTTGTTTTACTCTAGGGGCATGATTCGTATGTTTGTAAATGTTTGCACATTGTGCAGACTCCAACTTTTAACTTTTCTCTCAACTAAGAGGTCAAGTTTATATATAGCTCATTTAAATCCAAATACTTATTTTTGTTAGGGTGCCTTGTATGACTTAACATAGAGGGGTTTCATAAAGCCTGTGAAGGCAAATTAAACCTGTTTAACTTTCTCTTGACATAGCATACAAACTCCCAACTTTCTAAATGTGTGTGTTTCTAACTAGGTAAAGGAGAGAAGATGAGTCAGGGACAGGGGGACATAGTACACACTGAATTAATTCTAACAATCACTAACTTTCACCAATTCATACTTGTTTTTTCCTGCATTATATACCAGAAATTAGATTAAAGAGATACATAATATCTCTTTCTGTAGGAAGCTCATAACTTGGTTCGAAAGGCAGATAAAGTGCAGTACTATGTATAAGATAATTGTCATATACAATATGACAGTGCATCCATCACCAAATGAGGGGTGGGTACAGAATGCTTATAGAAAATCCTGTGAATGGAAGGGTATCTTAAAGATATATGGGGTAATTAGGAGTGGATCCAGGTTAGTGGGGCTTGAAGCTGATACACATTTTATCTGGAGGGAAGAGAGCTTTTTAAGGAAAGATTACAGTTTAGTTTAGTACCTTCAGGTACCTTCACATTGCTGTGCACTCAATTCCAGGACAATCAAATGTTAAATGCATGGCTTTGGAAGGATCCTGTGAAGGGTCTTGCTCTTTCAGCTTCATTGACTTCATGGCAACACCACCATACCTGGAGGAAATGCAGCAAATGTGCTGGGAGTCAGAGGCTTGTGAAAGGAGGTTGGCATCTGGCAACTTCCTTGGTCCGCTTACAGGTTCAAGGTGTGAGTGGCAGAGGGAGCAGTCAGCAGAGGGAGAGCTGGGCTGCAATTGGGTCATGAAGGATCTTCTATCCCTAGAACCCAGGCATTTCCCCCAGGATTCTACTGAGTATTCTGGGTAGCAACTGAGGCATTTTTTTTTTCCTCTTTAAAATTTTTAATTGTGAAAAAATGCATAAGTTTACAGTTTAGTTTAGTACCTTCAGGTACCTTCACATTGCTGTGCATTCGATCCCACGACAATTTCCCTTTACCTCCTCCTTCCATTCCCCTGAAAATCACCATTCTACTTTCTGTCTTTATAAATTTGTCCACTTTAAATACCTCAGGTAAATGAATTCATGTAGTACTTGTCTTTTTGTGAGTGGCTCGATGTTATCCAGTTCATCTACATTGTAGTGTCACAGTTTCCTTCTGTTTTAAGGCTAAGTAATTTTCTAGTGCATGTATACACCACATTTTCTTTATCCCTTCAGCCATTAGTGGATACTTGGATTGCTTCTACCTTTTTGCCTATTGTGAATAATGTTGCTGTGAAAATTGGTATACACATTTCTTCGAGATCCTACTTTCAATTCTTTTGGACAAATATATCCAAAAATGGATTTACTGGATCATATGTAATTTAATATTAAATTTTCAAATGAATTGTCATATTATTTTCATACCATATCTGCACTATTTTACATTCTCACCACCAGTATGCAAGGGTTCCAGATTTCTCTACATATTTTCCAACACTTTTTTTTCTGTTTTGCTGATAGTCATTCTAATGGGTGTGAGATGGTACAATTGATACAACTGAGGGATTTTCAGCAGGTTAGTCACTCAGTAAAATATGTATCCTGGGGAAGATTATGGAGGCTGCAGTTGCAGAGCTAAGAGGGCCAGCTGGACAGTAATTGAGTCCTGATCTAAGGCCATGGAGTAGGAGGAGGAGTTGGGAAAATAAATGCTCAGTGGAGAGGGTTTAAAAGGGAAGAGAGAGGGAGGAGAGGCAAAGGGGAGAAAGTTGAACTTTTTCCTCCTTAAATCACCTAGGCAGGTGATTGGGTGTGACTTTTTTGAGGAAAGCAGGGGGTTGGCAGGGAGGAAAGTAATACAGAGTGGAGAGGCAGTGCAGTGTACCTGGAAGAGGCAGGTGTGGGTTGGCTAGAGGAATCAGATGTTGGGTGAGGGTAAACTGAGGTCTGCAATGAAGGTTCTGAAGTTTTAAAATTTAGGCTTTAAAATACATTTAAAATACAAGTTGCCCTCTCTAGCCATCTGCTGACTGACCTCAATGTGCTTCATATATACGCTACAAAATCTTCCATTATTTGGACAATATTAAATATAGTTGATGTAAAGAAATGATTAATTAACTTTCATCTCTATTGTATCCCAAATTTTAATTAGAACACTTTCACAAGTGCTTACACAAGATTAGCTTATCTCCTACCTAATTTTTTTCATTTGTGTGTTTTTTGTCATAGTGACAAACATGTAAGGAAGGACTTGCTCATTTTTGACCTTGCATGGTAGCCACTTTGGTACAGATTAATGTGTTAGTGAAATACATGAGAAGGGTAACTGATTAAAAAATCACCCTCTTTAATGAGTTTCTACATTTTGATTATTTAACAATGGCTTTAGAAAAAATTCCTCATTAGTTTTTAAGTTTTTCTAGCACAATGTCAAAAGAATTTTTTGGTTTTAACCTGATTCTTCAAAGGCACAATCTTTTCATTTAAGTATCACCTTAAATATGATTTTCATTATAATAAAGAGAAGCATATTATCTTCATTTCGACAGTGAAATAGAAACAATGTGAGATAAGAATATGTTTCATCCTGGGCCTCCCTGGTGGCGCAGCGGTTGAGCACTGCACTGTGGAGCTGTCGGTGGCACGCGATGTGAGTTCGACGCCCAGCCGGGGAGAGTCCCACATGGTGCGCAGACCTCTCCTGCCTGGCCCTTTGCTCCCCTCAGCAGTGTATTTCTGATCTGCCTGTTCTGCTCCCCACTCTGTCTCTGGTGAACCCTCTCACCGCCCCACGCCTCTGGCCTGTACCCCAGCTTGTATAAATAAATTTAAAAAAAAATTAAAAAAAAAAAGAATATGTTTCATTTCTGCATTTTCTAGCAGTTCACAGTACACAGTATAAAATCTTAAGACTTCTATCATGATTAAGTTTTTTATAATAAAATAAATTTTACTTTATATCAAAATTATTTAAATGTATATTAATCACACTTTAATTGATGTGTGTATAGGGCTATTAAAGGCAAAATTATGAAATGGAATTTAGGGAGAACTTACTATTTTTGTATCTTACTCAGTGCCAGGTTACTTAGTGACCTTATGCTTTCACTTCTACCCCAGGAACACTCTTCCTAACTATACCTTATGGTACAATGCCATCAGTCCTTCTCTGTTAGGAATACACCTATTCGAGACATTCTCTGATGCCAGTTACCTGACAGGAATGAAACAAATCTATTGAATGTGAAGATGGATAGGTGTTTCATGTGTTATTCCTCTAGGCATAATTACAGTTTTGTGTGATGCTATCTGAAAAGGAAATGCTTATGCATTCAAATAGGGAATTTGTCACCTGAGATGAGAATATATTTTTGACAAAAACTATAGTATTACATAGACAACAAAAAGTTGCATGTATATGACTAACTCTGTATATGGTGGTTTAAGAAACTTCTTTAGGTGATAGGAAAGGGGCATAGAGATTAGTTCTACCATTACTAATAATACACATCTCTGGGACTTTAAAAGAATTAGAAAGAAAAAAAATTAAGTTACAAATGCTTTCATGTGTTCTCCCTCTGGCCATACCTGTAAGAGAAACTTGTATTTGGTAGCTTGGGATTCTTAACTCCTAGGAGGTATAATGAATCTGCTATCTTGGTTCCTGACCTTCAGTGTCAAAGAATCAGACAATGGGGAAAGGAAAAGCAAGTCCAAACTGCTTTTGGAAGTTGCTGTTTTTTAATAACCTAAACTAAAAAGAAGGTTGTGTTTTCCTAGTAGGATGACCCTAACATATCTGGATTTGATGTATTAGTTACAGGAACATAAACCCTTACCATTCATTTAACAATAAACTGAAAGAAGGTATATAATGCTAATCCTAGAAATTTATTCTCAAATGTACCTAGAAGTAGACTGTGTAGTATACTTAGGTGTAGAGGAAAATAGAATAAAATTAATCAACCAGTCACTTAGAGGAAGATAAAACAAGTATGTAAATGTGTTTGTACATGTGTGTATGTGTGGCTGAGAGGTGTATTATATATATATGATATGTGTGAATATGTGTGAATGTGTGTGGTACAATATTTTATTAATTTTTTAATTATTTTTTTGCATATATCCTTCTTGATATTTGCTCAATTTCTGGAATCTTTAAATTTATATTTTTTGACAAAATTTGGGAAATTTTCAGTTATTTAAAAAATTTGTTTTGGTTCCATTCTCTCTCTCCTTTCCTGGGACTCCAAATATATATGTGGAATGAAGGATTTTTCTTTTGCTATTTTCCCACAGATCCTTAAGACTTTGTTAAATGTTTATAATAGTTTTTCTTCTTTATTCAGGTAGATAAATATTATTTTACATTAAAGACACTAACCACTAATAAAAATGTTAAATAAATGTTAAAGTTTATCTGTCCTCTCTAATCTGCTTATGATACAGTGAAGTTTTATTTTAGATATATAGTTTTTAATTCTACAATTTCCATCGGTACTTTTTTATAGGTTCCATTACTCTGCTGAGATTTGTGAATTTCTTGTTAATCAGAAGCATATTCCTTGGCTGCTAACTCTAAAACCTGGGTCATCTCAAGGTATGTTTTCATTGGTTTCCTTTTTGCTTAATTATCAGTCATGGTTTTCTTTTTGTGTATTTAGTCATTTTGTATTACATCCTGAAATTTATGAATAATCTTTTTAAGACTCTGAGATTCTTATATTCCTCAGAAGAGTGTTTTTTTTTTTTAATTTTAGCAGTTAATAAACATGAATAGGCTCACTTTCCCAGCTCTCTCTCTCCTGCAATGGATAACAGTTAAAGTGCCTCTTCAGTTCTTTGAGTCCTAATTGGGCTTCTTGGATTCTGCTCTATGGGTGTAGTGCACGGTTCAGTCTGACATTTGGGTAGAGCTTATACACAGGATTTGAAACTCTCCTTGCTCTCTCCTTTTCAGGATTTATTGTTCACATTTCAGCTCTGGTGGCTCCTGAACTCTGTTCTCTCATTCCTTACAACAGAAAGACCACTGGAGTCTATGAGAGTTCTTGACATATAGCACTGAGACAGATTGGGTACTACCAATTTACAGAGAGGAAAAATAAGACAGAGAGGCAATGTAACTTGCTTACAGTCCCATAATAGATGAGAAGTGAAGCCAGGATTAATTATGGAAGTGGAAAAATATGTATTTTTGATAGCCACCATGGAAAACTTTCCATATATTAAAACTTGGATATAACAGAGTTTTGCTTTCATGAGCATACATACAAAAGAATTATACAGAAATTAGTCACATCTTTTTAAACTCATCAAAAACTTTAGTTATGTATCATGCCTTAGTCACATAAATTCCTGATCTAGGAGTGTTTGTGGAAAAATATTTATACTCCTCTCCCTCTTTTACCTCTTTCAGATGCCAGACTTCCTTTCTAATTTCCAGCTGTAGATCAAGAACATTTTCCTAATTCTGACCCACAACACTCTCCAGTCCTAGGTTCCTCACCCAACTTTATACCCCTCTAACAATCTACTTTGAAATTTTCTATTTAAAGAAGATTTATACTTGAATGTTTCACCCCAAGTATGTGTTTCCTTTTTTAAAACTTTTTTATATTCCACATGAAGAATTTCATGGTCAAATTCATTTACTTTAATTCAGAAGGTTTTATCTTTTCGTTAGCATATGTTGATTTTAATTTTTCATTAATTGCTTCTCTACCATTACCTTTTCTTGGATTCCTTAACACCATATGAAAAATGTTTCAGTGGTTTTGAGTTCTTAATTTTAACATTAGGATAAATCTTTCCTTTTCTGAGGAAATAACCTATTCAGAATCACTTTCTTGCTATGCCTTTCACTTCTCAAATACTGTGCTCCCTCTTGCTACCATAAAATATGTTTTGATGATGTCACCAGCGAAGTCCCTTTTGAAACACAATAGACTTGATTTATCCTTTAGATAAATTTGTAGCTAAAGAATAACATCTGTAAAATATATTTTGCCCAACAAAGGAAAGCATGACATTACTATTGTGACATACTTTTTCTTAGTTCTGAATAGAAGAAAAAGTTCTAAAAGATTAAACATATATTAATATTTAATACACTTCCATAAAACATTAAAAAGTCTGATTATAGTTAGAAGTACAACAAAGATTTTACTGTGGTCTTTGACCTAAAGTAAATGAACTTGTCCTTACCAAATCATTCTTTGCTTATTAGGTAGCTATTAAATAAAAGAAGAAAAGCCTACCAGGAGATCTTATAGGTACAAATCACTGGACTCTGTTTGCATTTAGAGAAAACAATAGGAGAGCTTTTATAATTCTACCATGAGCTACAAGAACAATAGTTTTAGAAGCATGCAAATTTCCTTTGAGATTCAGCTGTGAGAAGCTCTTTGAAAGAACTTTCCAACCATATTTATTTGGAGATGCAGCTGGATAATTATTCACATGTGGCAGAAACAGGAAGATCTCATTTCCTCAACATTTTCCCACTCTGCTCTTCAAAGGCAGAGTGAAAATATTTTTGTAAATGATGGGATTCCCTGAGTTTCCTAATAGCTGAAATTAGTTATTCTACATTACAGTGTTACATTTTTCCCTGGGTGGTGCTTCAGGGTTTCTGCTAATTCAGTTTTTTTAATTCAAAAGAGTTTTTAATGATAAATAATGAATGCGCATATTAATATGCAAAATTGTAGTAGATTTTTGTAAGGATAGGAGATCCATTCATTACCTATTGAAAGAGTTGGAAAAAAGTAACCTCCACAGAAAAATTAGAAGAATCCAACATTTTGTTTAGAAATAAATTTCTACATTAAAGTAGAATCACCTAATTTGGGGTAATTTATGGTTTGCTTGTTTTTACATCCTCTTCCTTCTATTTTAATTTTGTCAGTAATGAGAAGCCTAGTGTATATTAAAACATAGTAGACTTTTAATTCCACTGTTGGCAAGAGAAGGAAATAAGCTGGGAGTAATCAGGATGGTGACTAGAGAACCTCTGAGCTGCAGGACCTGCCTGCATGAGGAGTGAGAGCTATTTAGCAAGGTTGATGTTGATTTTTAGTAGGTGTAACTATGCAAGGAGTTCATACAAGTGTAAGCTAATAATATTAAAACAAGTAGGCATTTGAATATGAGTAGAGAGCTTTACTCATATTACTTCCAGTTGGTGCAGTAGATTTTTGTAAGTCATAAGACAAAGAGAGAGAAAAAAGAGGCGATGTTTTGGGAGAGGCTGAGAATTTGAGGAGTAGAGGGTTTTGAATAAAATTCATGCTACTCTCACAGGGCCAAAGGACTTTTTTTCCTAGAACATGTTTTGGCATATTTAACTAGTAGAATGGATTGTACTTTTTGATATTGAGGGAAGGGAAGATGATAGTGATGAAAAGAAAAAAAAATCCAGCCGTTTCATCTGCTAATTATCAGTGAATTAATCAATTGTTTTAAAAAGTTTTATGAAGAAAAAACTGTTCGGCAAGCTCCTATATTTTCAACACCTGCTGCAGTTCCTTGCACATTACTGAGACTCTACAAATCTTTGTTGGATGCATGAAGTCCTTTTAAAAGAAGCTGGACATCGTGGAGAGGATGGCCTCAAGCATTGGTCTGGAATTTGGGTTACATGTGCTTTTAACTCTGAGATGACATGATTTCATGTTCAAACTGCAGTATCTAGATGTGAAGCTAATTTCCTAGAACTCTAAGCATTATTTGCTATAGCCATGTTCCAAAGTTCTCTTATTAACCATGAACCTGAGAAAAATATGTTGCGTGAAAGAAAAATTGTGGCATGCACACTTAAGTGATTATTTTTAAGTTCCATTGAAGAACAAATATCAGGATCGCAACTCCTAATTCTGAACCCATTAAGGCATGCTGCTTTTGTTCATGAATATTCTTATTTTAAATACTATGCACAAAACATGAAAGCTTATGTCATTTCCCCATTATAAAAAGAATTCATTATGAGCATCACAGTGAAAACTTGTTCGGTGATATTTCAGAAATGGTTCAATCATTTTCCAGTTACTAGGGAAATTATTCATCTTCCTTCTAATTAATAATTTTAGAACTGGAATTGAACTTTCTTTTCAAATTTTCAATCAGTACTCTGTTGTAAATGGTTTTCTTACAAAGAAGGTTTTGATTCTTTCTGTTTTACAATTACTGTCTTTTGCCTAGAGGATGAATATATTCCATAAAGCATAACAGAATGCTATCCTTACCAAATAATTATTGTACTAAGTAAAACTAGGACAGCACATACCATGTTTTTGGAGAAAGGATTTTAAAACAATCTAAAACTAGATTAATGCTGGATGGTCATTTCACAAAGCATGTAAGGTTCCTCTGATCATCAGCCATGGTTCTAAAAACAAGGCAGTCTGAATTTAACCTTCTTATTCCTCCAGAGAGATTTGAAATACAATGCCTGTTGAATTTTGTGTTTGTTTTTCCTGAATGTTAGAGAACTAAGGTATAACCTTTTGGCTCTCTCTCTCCCTCTCTGCTTTTCTCTTTCTTTGCCAGGCCCAGAGAAAGGCAATGAAAAATATCATGATAGGCATGATTATTTTAATTTTTCACTGCCAATTGCCACTAAAAACAGTCTTAGACTTCACTTATGTCTCTAAGAATTGGACTCAGGATTTCACCACACACACAGAAGTTAACTATGTGAGGTGATGGGTGTGCTAGTTATCTTGATCTTGATAGTCATTTATGATGTATATTTATCTCAAACAATCACATCATACACTTTAAATATATGCAATTCAATATGTTAATTAGTCCTCAATAAATCTTAAAAAAAGTTAATAAAAAGGTATCCTGGACAAAGGAAAGATCTCACAACAAAGATAAGAGGTAAATGAACATTTCACTGGCTAATTTCGTTATAGACCAGCTCAGTCTTACCTAAGCAGGCTAATTAATCATCTTGAGATACTAGCTTTGCTATACTGACAAGAAGACAAAGTTAGCACACTATTCAGATTTAACTTATAATTCTAGTCAGAGTCAGACTCAGGATTAAAAGCACATTTGGGACAATCTCACTCAGTTTCCTTGCAGAAACAAGAAATCCTGAGTATTAATTTATGGAGGGGCGACAATTCAAATATTAACTGATTTGAGTTTTCTTGGTTCTCTTGTTAAACTGTTACCTCCTTATTAGGCAATGAAAGAGAGGAGCACCCATTGCTCGGGGAAGGAGAGTTCATAGGTTAAAACAAAGAGCTTCTACATTTTATAGTCTAGGTTTTATAGTAGAAAGACTTATGGGTTTAAGACTAAAAGGATTTGATATAGCTCTACTAGCAGAGAGAATCTCTTAATGATAGATAAAGGAACTTCACAGAAAGCAGAGAGTTTAGAAAATAAATAAGTCAGTATTATAGGGACCTTGTGTTTTGCCATTGTCCCAAATTAGGAACTGGTGTGTGTGGTGTGGCATGAGGAGGACATTATGCAATTAGCTTTAAGTCGGAATATGAAAATACCTGGTTTCATGCCCCCTAGTCACCTGAAATTTTGGAAGGTAGCAGATTCACAGATGTAGTACACTGGGCATTTTATTTTAGTTATTTTTTAAATATATATATTTTTATTGTTATTTATGTCTTTTACATTTTGTATTCCCCTTGGGTAACCCACCACCAATTCACCCGTGATCTATCTCCGTGGTCCCTTGTGTTCTTTTCTATTCCATTTTGTGCCCTTATCCTCCCCTTTCCCCGCACCCCCACCCCACCCGCTGAGTGTCACTCTCCTATTTGGTTTCCTTATAGTCCTGTTATAAGTGAAACCATTTGATATTTTTCTCTTTCTTTCTGGCTTATTTCGCTGAGTATGATCCCCTCTGATTTCATCCATGTCGCTACAAATTGCACGTGTTTTTCTCCTTTGAATGCTGAATAGTATTCCATTGTGTATATGTACCACATCTTCTTGATCCAATCATCTATTTTTGGACATGTGGGTTGCTTCCATACCTTTGCTATTGTGAACAGTGCCGCAGTGAACATATGAGTGCATATATCCTTTTGAATTAGTGTTTTTGTGTCCTTTGGGTAGATTCCCAAAAGTGGTATTGCTGGGTCATATGGAAGTTCCATTTTTAGCAATTTGAGGAATCGCCATACAGCTTTCCATAATGGTTGGACCAGTTTGCATTCCCACCAGCAGTGTAGAAGTTCCTTTTTCTCCACATCCTTTCCAGCATTTGTTGCTGCTTGTATTTTTAATGTGTGCCATCCTCACAGGTGTGAGGTGGTGTCTCATTGTGGTTTTGATTTGCATTTCCTTGATTATAAGTGATGCTGAACATTATTTCATGTACCTGTTGGCCATTTGCTTTTCTTCTTTGTAGAAGTGCTTTTTTAGCTCTTCTGCCCATTTGTTGACTGGATTATTGGCTTTGTTTTTGTTGAGTTGTGTGAGTTCCTTGTAAATTTCTGTTATCAGTCCTTTATCGGTTGTATTGTGTGCAAAGATCTTTTCCCAGTTGGTAGGGTGTCTGCTAGTTTTGGTTAATGTCTCTTTTGCTGTACAGAAGCTTTTTATTTTGATGTAATCCCATCTGTTTATCTTGTCCTTCACTTCCTTCACCTTGGGGGATGTGTCTTTAAAGATTTTGCTGAGATTAAGTCATGTAGAGTTTTGCCTATATTTTCTTCTATAAATTTTATGGTTTCAGGTCTTATGTCCAGGTCTTTTATCCATTTTGAGTTGGCTTTTGTGCAGGGTGTGAGGTAGTAGTCTAGCTTCATTTTTTTTGTGTGTGGCTGTCCAGTTCTCCCAGCGCCATTTATTGAATAGACTGTCCTTGTTCCACTGCATTTTCTTTGCTCCCACTGGGCATTTTAGTAGGAAAATTAGAGAGAAGTGAAGGTTAGTCAAAAGCAGTAGGCAGAGATGTGAGTGTACTATTCCAACCATAAGGATTGATAATGCTAAAATTCCCGAGGACTCAACCATCGGAAATTGGCCTCTCAGTATACAATATGCTTCACAATGCCATCCAACTTCATAAGTCATGTTGCATCATTAGAAAGGATCTAGAGAGGGAGCCTGGGAGAAAGATTCTCTATTCCCAACCATCACTCTAGGGTGACAGCTCTTTAACTCCCATTATCTCTCTTAGTTCTAGGATTGTGGGTTAGGAACACATATAATTTAAATGTGAAGGAATGAAACATTGGGATTGATTAAACGGAATCACTGAGTTGGGCTGAGAAAAATGAAAGTTGACTAAACAAGATTTTTTTATTTTAATATCACACAGAAATGGGAGCTCATGACAGATAGTGAATTTGTTAGAGAATATATATTATTACACTACTGAGAATTTTGTGTCAGAAAAATACATTTACAAATGTAAAGTGAATATCAGCAGAGAGCAAGATATTAAATTGTGTGTGTGTGTGTGTGTGTGTGTGTATGTGTGTGTGTGTGTGTAATCAACTCTGTGAAGCAAAGGTTATGTGAACTTCATGTTAGAATACTGTCGGGGCCAGATTAAATCTGTGTATTTCAAGGGTATGTATTTATAAAACTGAATTTTACATGGTGTAGCTGAGTCAGTTGTCTATTTTCCTTTCCCATGTTTTTGTTTAAATATGATAGCATTTTAAGCAACATTTTTCTTTGTGATGAAGGATAGTGAGCATTTGTGTTGTGCTGATGGGAGAGTGAGACAGAAAGAGAAACAGAAGGAGCACATTGGTTCTGGGAGTACCCAGAAAGCCCCCAAACACAAAAGATAAGGTGCTACCACTCTGAACTCTGCCTGGAAGAGTAGGCAGCCCTTCTCCCATAATGACTAACTTCAAAATCCTGTAAGTGCCTGCAACCATAGAAAAGCAAAAAAGGGATTCTCAAACACACCAGGAATCACCAAATAATTGAGAAAAATCAGACTGAGGAAAAGGAACTAAGAGAAAACAGAAAGCTTGAACAATCATTAATGCTTTCAGATATTTTTAAGAGATGTATAATGATAAAACAAGAGTTCTAAGAAATAAAACATTTCAAAAAATATAAAAGTGAATTATAGTACATATTAAATAGTGTGTTGATAGTAATATCAAGTCGAATATAGTCTAAGGTATATATTAATTTAACATAGGATAACTATTATTGATTAAAAGCATAATTCACTAAAAGTAATGGTCATTAAATTTTGTATAACTAGTAACTTAGTTTTAAGTATGTAATATGAAAATTGATTGAACATAAGGAAAGTAAAAACTTAACGACAATTAAAATATCAATATGCTTCTCATACTTTAATACTTTGTTTAAAGAAAAACAAAAATAAGAACTACTGTCATAGACTTTAAAAAAAGTGAACAAGTCTGATTATGTATCTCATACAAATAGACAAATACAGTCTTTTCAAACTATTTAAATTGTATGTAATATATATTTACTAAGTAGCAAATTTGAATTCATAGTAAATCTAAGAAATAGAAATCATAGTTTTCATTGTTCTTTTTTAAACAATGCCTCAGGACAAACATTCCTTAAGACTATATTTCATCATATAGACCAGAAAATAATTAATGACAGGAGGCTGAAGGTAAACTTCAAATCAGTGATAAATGGAACATGAATATGCGTAGAGCTCTGTGCAGGGGGAAAAACAAAATACTTTTTAAAGCCTACATATAGCGTATTTTTTTAAAACTGAATAGGTAACTTTTTGGTAGTAGTTTCTCAGCATTCTTTGACTTGGAAGTTTAATGGAAATGTTGTATTCAATTGCAATAGAACTTTGGAAAAAAGATTTATTTGAAGTCTGTTCCTTCAGTTAAGATGCTGCCAAGGAAACAGTGTGATATGTAAAGCCTCTCCATATCTCTAAAAAGCAGTAGAATTTGGTGGAGGATTATGGAGCTTTGGTGGTAGCCATGGTGTGATAACATACATACATCTGAAGAGTTGAGAACTTATACCTGCACTGTATGAGTATACTTCTTCTATGACAGGGAACTCTTAGGTTTCTTCTTATTTCTTTGGCTTATCCTTCTTTTTTGGTAAATATTCATTTTTATTTATTTATGCATATAAGAACTGAGGTCTAGGTCAGAGGTGTGGGGGGGAGGAGGGTGAGAGGATTCACCAGAGAAAGAGTAGGGAGCAGAACAGGCATATCTACTGAAATACACTGCTGAGGGGGAGTAGCACGTGAGACAGGAGAGGTCTGCTGTGCCATGTGGGTTAGCTCCCTGGCTGGGTCGAACTGGTGCTGCAGTGACGGGGATAACTTGCTAGTGCTCAGACTTTAACCCTTGTGCCACCAGGGAAGATCTCTTTGGCTCATACTGAAAACTCCAGTCTTAAAATTTTGTTTTTTAGATCTTCATCTTTTATATCTAATTTACTAGTTAGCTTCATTAAAAGGGCCTAATTCTAAATATCTGTGTGGATGAATCCCCTGAGCTCCAAATCTATCAGTTTTCTTATTAATGTCCAATAATCACATGAAATGCAACATATCCTAAACTAACTCATCCTCTTTCTGACTGTTGTGCAAATTTATTCTGTCAAGAATTCCATAATTTATACACATAATTTATACACATAATTTGTACCCCACATTGCAGAGAAATCTTTCCATAATGCAAATATGCTTACAATAAATTTTGATAGATTTCCTTGATGAGATCTTCAATGTTATTCCATTTCCTATAATGTGTAACTTCACTTTATTGGCATGGCTTAAAAAAATATATTGGTCATCCTGGCTGGACATCCATACTCATACCTTTTTATAATGAACTATAAAAATGACCCCTGAAAGTCTAGTCTTACACATACCTATCAATAAAACTGCTTCATGTTTCCTTATAATAGCTATGGAAAACTTTCCCAGAAGATGTAACCTTAAGACTGATTGAGTCCACCATATTTTGTCCCTGAATTGTAATATGGTTATTGGGCATGAATGGCACAAATGAAACTATGTGCACATGGTGCTTTGGAGTGGCTTGTTCAAGTAAACTTAACTAGTCTGCACATCAAAGAATGGATCAGAGAAACCAGAGTTGAGAAGTATTACATTTTCAACATGTCCTGCTATCTTTTCTAGTCCCCGTGAAGCTTGGCTATACTATTGGTTCTATAAAAATCCCTGTACACTTCAAAACAAATGGGTATCTTGAATATAGTTATCTTGACCAGAATACAAGCCTAAATATTCTGACTCTTTTATTTTCCTCTCAAGAGGAAAATTCATTTCATTGCTTTTATTTTTGTTGTAAATTAATTCATAACATACCATGGTACAGAATCTATCTTGTTGACCATTGTATCCTAGCTAATTGCATTGTACTTAATAAATACAGTAACTATTGTGTTAATTAAATTGAAGCGATAAGTTGAATCTAGATCACATGGTTTCTTTATTTTCAGTTACCTTGACTGAGGGTACATTTAATTTAGATTTGCTTTGATTTGTCTGTGTGTGCATGTGTGTGTGGTAGTGGGATAAACATTAGTGAGAATTTCAAACTCTTGTAGTGAATCTGTGGATACAGTGATGCCATTTTTCCTAGTTCTAGGCCCCAATTGTATTCATTTACTTTGCAATAGTATCAACCCTCTCCTAGAATGCTATTTTGAATTTATCTTTATGATTGTACTTCTGAGGTTACACAACTCACAGCTACTCTGGGTCTATTAAGGCTATGGTGACATTGGATTTAAGCCCAGTTAGGAAAAAAAATATGTGCCTTTGACTTCCAGTGAGTGGAATTTCTGAGTCACACATCCTTGCCCTGCTTCATATGCAGATGCATCCTTAGAAGATGAGAGTCATTCTGAGGAGGTATTTCCCTGTTTTGGTCAAGGATCTCCAAAACAATTAGCAATTAATTATTTAGTTTATTTAAAAATATTTTTTTTTGTCTTTGTGCATTATAGTAAGAGGTTAATTCCAGGATCCCTTGATATATTTTTAACATAATTTTCTAATGAAGTTCAAAAGTCCTTAAGGAACTATTATTCCGGCTTCATCTTTCTTTTCCCTGAGAAACCAGGTACTATGAACAAAAGTATGAGAAAATCCTCTAGAAGCTTGCTCTGTGATGACTTTACTGGAGATATGCTGACTTCTCTTGAAAGCTAAATCTATTCAGTGAACTTATATCATATATACAAAGGGTGATTACTATAAGAACATATCTACCCAGTGGAGGTAGAAAATCTTTTTAATCTAGGCAAACTTTAAAATTTAGAACACCCACTTACTCTGTAAAAAATATGTCTAATGTGTAATAGACTTGCAGACTGTTCTATTGGTGTTATATGTATCCTAACACCCCAAAACTTTATGGCAGTTCCTTTTTTCCCCCAGACCTCCCAGATCTTGATATTTCTGTGCAGGCTAGATTTAATGACTGTCTTCTTTGCAACAGGTATGGCTCAGTGCCTCATTGATGCAATAATGATTTGGAAACACCTCTGTGTCAAAGATCTTATATTATAGAGGGTAAAATATTCTTAAGTACATCATTAGAAATGACTTGCTTATGCTATTATATGCAATTATACTTCAATAATAATGTACAAAAATATAGGAAAAATAACCTTGCCTGGTTCCCAATGTGTACTACAAAATACCACATTAAATTCCACTAATGAGAGTATATGAATTATTTTCCCAATGTGGTTACTTGCAATCCCTTGATTGAAGTAGAAAGATACTACATTTAGAAAAGAATATAGTCTTTGATAATGATTCTTTTTTCTTTAAAGTAAAAGTTTCTCTCAGGTAGTATAAAGGAATCAAGAAAAGTATATTGATACTTGTGCATTTGCCATTTTTAAATAACATTTTAAGTAAGGATTTTTCCCATGTGGATAGTGGGGGGAGGGTGGCAGGATGAGAAAATGTATATGGCAATAGAGTTGATAATACCAATGAGAGAGGGTGGGAGTAAAAAGCAAAGGGAGGAGGGTACGCAGTGGACTATAGTGTAAAATTATGAGTAATTTGGTGATGGGTGTGGTGTGTTAACATAAATCTGAAGAGGTGTGAACTTATACTTCTAAATCATAGACAGTGTTATAAACCAGTGTTGTCTCAATAAGAAATAAAACAATGGAGAAAAATTTGGGAGAATGAATTTCTACTTCTTTGTACTTTTAATGTACAAAATGCAAGAACATTTTAATTCATGCGTTAGTTTTCTAGATCTGTTGACTAAGAATTTTTTCTCTATAAAATGCAAGATATTTTAAAATATTATTTTATTCATGTCTTTTACATTACTGTGTACTCCCCGTGGGTTACCTACCATCAAATCACCTGTGAACCGTCACCATAGTCCCTTGTGTTCTTTTCTCCCTCATTTTGAACCCTTATCTTCCCCCTCCCTTGCTGAATGTCTCTCATTTATGGTTGCCTGCTGGTTTTGTTGTTCTTGTTGTTGTTATTTTCTCCTCCTGATCTCTTTAATTGTTTCCCCAATAGTCCTCCTGTAAGGGAAACCACTTGATATTTTTCTTTTTCCTTCTGGCTTATTTTGCTGAGCATGATCCCTTTTAACTCCCTCCATGTTGCTGTGAATTGCATGTGTTTATCTTTTTTGAATGCTGAATAGTATTCCATTGCGTATATGTCCCACATCTTCTTGATCCAATCCTCTATTTTTGGGCATCTGGGTTGTTTCCATGCCTTAGCTATTGTGAACAGTGCTGCAATAAACATAGGGAGTGCATGTATCCTTTTGTATTAGTGTTTTTGTGTCCTTTGGGTAGATTCCCAGAAGTGATATTACTGGGCCATACGGTAGCTCCATTTTTAGCAGTTTGAGGAACCACCATAAGGCTTTCCATAGTGGTTGGGCCAGTTTGCATTCCAACCAGCAGTGTAGGAGAGTTCCTTTTGCTCCACATCCTGGCCAACATTTGTTGTTGCCTGTTTTTTTAATTTGTGCCATTGTTGCTGGTGTAAGTGTTATATCATTGTGGTTTTGATTTGTGTTTCCCTGATTATAAGTGATGTTGAACATTTTTTCATATACCTGTTGGACATTTGCATTTCCTCTTTGGAGAAGTGTCTTTTTAGCTCTTCTGCCCATTTTTGACTGGATTGTTTGTTTTTGTAGAGTTGTGTGAGCTCTTTGTAGATTTTTGTGATCAGTCCCTTATTGGTTGTATTGTGTGCAAATATTTTCTCCCAATCAGTAGGAGGTCTGTTTGTTTTGTTTAATGTCTCATTTACTGTACAAAAGCTTTTTAGTGTGATGTAATTCCATCTGTTTATCTTGTCCTTCACTATCTTTGCTTTGGGAGATGTGTCTTTAAAGATTTTTTTGAGGTGTATGTCGTGTAGTGTTTTGCCTATATTTTCTTCTATATATTTTATGATATCAGGTCTTGCATTCAGATCTTTTATCCATTTTGAGTTACTTTTTGTGCATGGTGTGAGATAGTAGTCTAGCTTCAGTTTTTTGCATGTAGGAGTCCAGATTTCCCAGCTACATTTATTGAACAAACTGATCTTGTTCCATTGCATATTCTTTGCTCCTTTGTCAAAGATTAATTGTCCATAAATATGTGGATTTATTTCTGGATTTTCTATTTGATTCCATTGGTTCATTGGTCTGTTTTTGTTCCAGTACCATGCTGTTTTAATTATTATGGCTTTGTGGTATAGTTTGAAATCAGGGAGTGTAATCCCCCCATTTTCTTTTTTTTTAGTCAGGAGAGCTATAGCTATTTGGGTATTTTTGTGGTTCCATATGAATTTCATCAATATTTGTTCTATTTCTTTGAAGAATGTCATTGAAATTTTTATCAGAACAGCATTGAAACTGTAAATTGCTTTTGGTAGGATGGCCCTTTTGATTATGTTAATTCTTCCAATTCATGAGCAGGGGCTGTCTTTCCATTTCTTTGTGTCCTCTTCTATTTCTTTTAATGGTGTCTTATAGTTTTCTTTGTATAAGTCCTTCACCTCTTTTGTTAAGTTTATTCCCAAGTATTTGATTTTTTTGGTTTCAGTTATAAAGGGGATGGTTTTCTTAATTTCTTCTTCAGATTGGGTGTTTGCATATAGGAAGGCTCCTGATTTTTGTGCATTGATTTTGTATTCTGCTACTTTACTAAACTGGTCTATAATTTTGATTAGTTTTACTATGGAGTTTTTAGGATTCTCTATGTATATTATCATATCATCTGCAAATAGTGATATTTTAGTTTCTTCTTTCCCTATTTGGATCCCTTGTATATCTTTTTCTTGTCTTATTGCTCTGGCTAGGACTTCCAGTATTATATTGAAAAGCAATGGTGAGAGTGGACATCCATGCCTTGTTCCTGATCTTAGGGGAAAGGCTTTCGCTTCTCACCATTGAGGATAATATTGTCTGTGGGAGTGTCATATATGGATTTTATTATGTCAAGGTATCTTCCTTCTATCCCAAGGATTTCAAGGGCCTTCATCATAAACAGATGTTGAACTTTGTTGAATGCTTTCTCAGCATCTACTGATATGATCATATGGTTTTTATTTTTCTTTTTGTTGATGTATTGGATTACATTAATTGATTTTCATATGTTGAGCCAACCTTGTGTCCCCAGAATAAATCCCACTTGGTTGTGCTGTATTATCTTTTTGATGCATTGTTGGATCCTTCTGGCTAAGATTTTGTTGAGTAAATGCAAGATATTTTTACCTATCTAAATTTGGAATATCTCTAGTTTATTTTAATTTATTTTAGAATACTTATGTTTTATCTGATCTTCAAAAGCCTATTTTAGACAACATGTCTACATATTTGGAAGTGGAAATAAATTACCTGGAAGGTTATCCACTATAGATTTAGAGAGACCTTATTAATGTTTTCAATACTGTGATTTGAAGTAAATTATAAATACTCACTATAGGTCCTAGAAAGTTGTTAAAAACTATTATACTCAGAAAATAAAATTAGGAAGGTGGAAGCAGTTCTCTCTTAGATAAAGCTTAAGTTCTCTCTTGAATGTGATAGTCACACATATGTTAACCATAGGTTAATGCTTAAGCCCTTTTAGCTAAATGAAAATATCCTGGTGACTTGTATAAAGACATAAATATCCTCTACTTTTCATATTTTTTCATTGTGGAGGTACTTTCTGTTATGTGTAATTTACAAATAGTTTACAAGTATGACTCTTCTATCATTACTTAGTGACCACAGACAATATTAGTCAACTTGAAAATAGAACCAGTAAAATGCTAAAACTTCTTCAAAGACGGAATCATGATTTAAGATGTTATGATCTGAAGACTGCAGAAATAATTTCTCTTAACAGATATTGAACTGGCTAGTGTCTTCTGGAGGTGTAATATTGAAATCTTTTTGTGAATTTCTATTGAGCAAAAATGTACAAGTTAATGTGTAATTTCATGGTGCCTATACACAAAGCAAATATTAAAAATCAATGTTAAATGCAAGAAAGAGAAAATTTGGACATATTTGATATTTTGACCACAGTTACAATGAAATAGTTCGGACTGTGGGTTTTAGAGTTAGCCCCTTTGAACTGAGATTCCAGTTCTATGATTCACCTTTGGAGATAAATTAATCTCTCCAAGCTTCAGTTTCCTTCTCTTAAAAATGGGGATAATGATAGTGCCTATCTCACAGAGCTGTTTTAGGGACCAAATAAGATAACATTTAAAAAAACACTAAGCATAGTGCCAGGTAAAACACACAAAATATCAGCTATTTTCCAAAAATCCTCTAAAAGTTCCCATTAACTATATCCTGACTTTCATGGGAGAGGGCAAAGAAGAAAGTTTGCGGAGACCACTATAAAATTTTACTTTGACCAATTTCCTTTATTTAGAGAAATATCAAACTAGTGGTGTAAAACCAGAGAAATAAACATGGAGGAAAGTCACAATGTGAGAAATAATAGAAAGACTAGCTAGCATCTGTGCAAATAAATAAGCAATCTAAGAAAAAGGAAAAAAAGGCATTGGGAACAAAATTATCTGTGCTGCTAAGGGATTACTTTAAACTAAAAGATTACTTTAAATGGAAGAGGGGTATAGAAGGTTGTATTTTAAGAATGGGTATACTGAGTAGAGAAAGAAGGGGCTTCAGAAGGTGGTTGACTCTTGTCTACTCCTTGGTTCTGTCCTGAACCAGTCATTCAGTGGTTGCTCAAGTGGAATACAGATAATGCCCATACTTCAACTGAGATACTTTAGTGACAGCAAGGGCTAGTAGAATGATAAATATTTGGAATAAAAGGAAATATAAAATTTGTTGTGAAGGACACTTAATGCTTGAATTAAGGAAACCCTCTAATTTCATATGTAAATAAAAAGCAAGATTCTAGATTAAAAAGAAAAATAGAGCAACCAGATTCCTAGACAACTCATTTTGTATCTTTGTTCATTCTCTTAGAGGCTGTGCTGAGCTGCCTTCCATTGCTTGATTTACTACCCCCAAACTCTAACTTATACTGAGCTTCCTCTATAAATACAAATGTTTCCTTCATGAAATAGTTTCTCTTGAAAACTTTAAAAGGTGAGGCTGAGTTCCTTATATTTCTTTAGTCTACCCCCTAATTTCTTTGGCACATCATCAGTTCTTTGGTTTTGGACATTAAAACATACGGTAACAATCATTAATTAGAATAATGTGGCAAATATGCCAGAAAAGGATACCTTCTCTTCAATGGGATGATAATGAATATAGGAAACACCTAGCACTTCCCTTTTAATATGAAATGAAATGTTTCAACAGTATTGTGATATTTCCTTATGATAGCATATTATTATTAGATTTTTCAATTCTTTCCTCCCCTCCATTTCATATTTATATTTTTAAATAATTTAATTTGTTTTGAGATTTTATTTTGTTTTGAATTTTATGAGATCCCTCTGGATCCCTCCCCCTTTGCAAAATTATTTTGATAAATGTGTTTGTTCCCTATTGTTCCCTTTCCTTATATGCCCTTGTCATAGTTTTAATGTGCACAGTTGAAGTTAGCCCTTTTATTTGAGCACTGGGATTATTTCCCTTTTATGAGTATATATAATGAAATAGGTACTGGATGAAGTGCATTATTTTTTGAAATTTTTATTTGTCAATGTCTTTGATATGAGCTTGTCAGCAATATCTGATTTGGGAGAACTTTATTTTTAATGGACATGTGCTTCCTGGAATTACAGTCGTTCTAGTGGTCCTCCGTCCTAACTCCTGGGAATGATGAACCAGGTATTCTTCTGTATTAGACTGTAGAAGTGGATTGAGAATAGAAAGGGGATCAGATTGGATTGGGCATTAGAATTCACCAGGGACTGTGGAATATATGCTTTTCTCTGGCCTTGAATCATGGCTGTGGCTTAAGGTATAATAGCAATGTCTGCTAAAGGGACAAGGAAAATAATAACCAAAATATTTACTAAATCTATTTATCATTGCATATGTAACTTAATTGTTTAATTACTTTGTGTCTAAGTTAGTCATACATATAACTATATAGGAAGACGTAATTTTCTTTCCATTGAAACTTGACATCATTTGGTAGGATAGAGTATCAACTTCTTAGCAAAATAAAATAACGCTTCTAAGTTATGCTACAGGAACGTATTATTTCCAAAAGAAGGATCTGATTCTAATCCATGTGTCACCTTGAAAATCATGTGATCCTAAAGTCCCTTTCAGGGATCTGCAGGATCTGCATAATATGCTTTATTCCTCCAAGATAGAGTCAGGGTCCCAAGAAGCAGGCAGTTTGCATGTTCATTTGTCCATTATGCTAAAGCATTTTCCATTTTAACCTATTTTACTGAAGACCAAGAGTAGGATTGGGAGATGGAGGAGAAAACCAAGTCCTTCCTCATAATTCATGCACATAATGTATCCTTGCCTAACATGTGAAGAAATGGCCCTGAAGTTTTAAAAAAAGTCTATTAGTTAATGCCACCATTTAACCCTGCAACTTACTTAAGTGCTATACTTAATTGGGAATAAATTTTACATAACATGATAAAAGTTTAAGTGAAAGCATGCCCTCTGAACTTGTATACCTTGAGTTCCCCTATGCTTTCATAGCTGATTCTTTTCAGAGTATTTTATTTGTTGATTTAACTTTTGAAAAGAAAGGATAAATTGTTTTCTAATATGAGACATTGGAATTGTTTGCTCTGAACACAAACACCCTAATGTTTCAAATTGGCAAAGCAAGTATTTACAAACACTTTAAAAGGAGGATTTTCCAAGCCTCATCACATGAGAAAAACCATCTCTTTATTGTAAATATTGACAGTGATTAAATTGTTTGGTGTATAGCAGGTAGTTCCTAAATTTTTTGACTGGGTGGATGAATGAACAAGAAAGTAGAAACACTAAGGAGCAAACTGAATAAGAAAAAGGATTTTTTTTAGAGTAAGTATGCTTTTAAAGGGCCATCAACTATGCTACTGATACAAAACCTCTGAAATGATTTTCAGCTGAAGTTGCTGTGAGAATAATGCTTTTCTTCTCGCATTCCATCTCATGACATTTTTAAAAGACAATCAACATGTTTTAAACCAATTAATGAGTGAACTGATGTGTTAACTACAACTAATTAAGGCAAGACTTGTCTAATTTTCTATCAGATTTCTTCCAGTGGGGATCTATCTTCAGAAGTGATCCCTTCCCCCTTTCCTTTGTACCTACGGCCTTATTCCTGCTATTTTGCCCCAATCTAGCTAAGTGAACATGGAGGATACATGTAACAGTGCCCCACCATTCCAAATTAATCAGTTCACATTCCTAGTCCCATCTCTACTCTCTCTTTTCCTTCTCAACACCCAATACTTAGTTCCTGATATGACCCCTGCCAAGTAACTGCTTTGCTCTGTGAACCTTTTACCACATGCCCTACCAGGCCCATGTAAG
Source organism: Scalopus aquaticus (assembly GCA_004024925.1). Classification (NCBI taxonomy): domain Eukaryota; kingdom Metazoa; phylum Chordata; class Mammalia; order Eulipotyphla; family Talpidae; genus Scalopus; species Scalopus aquaticus. The sequence continues at coordinate 35,981 of PVIJ01006799.1, forward strand.
GTATTTGAGGTTGCTTATCATTGGGGTGAGCCTATGAGATTTTGGTGCTTATGAAAGAGTCCAGAATTGGACATCAGGAACCTGCTTTACAATTCTGACTGCCACTCACAGCTTTTGTGGATTCCATAGTCTTATCTGTAAAATAAGATTTAATATTGGCTAGTTCCTAAACTTTCTTTTGGAGCTAACATTCTCTGTTAACATTAAATAGCCATTTCAATGAAGAGAAGTAAAATTGAAAATTTTTGATGCATGGGTTGTGAAACATGTACTCGTGTTCATTTTGCATAAATATTATGAAAACTATTCTGTGAAATATAAGCTATTGTTAAACCGATGTTAAACTGTAGCCTTGTTTAAAAATACTTTTAAAAAGACAAACTTGTGTTGTATAACCTTGCCTAGTATGTTCTATGATTTTCAATAAAGGGTCTTCAGAATTTTGTACAATTGATGAATCACTTTAAGTTGATGATGAAAACCAACCTCAATATAAATTAGGAGAAATGAATGTCCTGATTTATTTTGTTCCAGACTGAACACTGAAGTCTGAAGAATACATAAATAAGCAAATAAAATAGAACCCATTGGGGAATCACATCTGTCGTCCATCATCATACAAAAAGACACATTGTGTGGTCTTGAGAAAGATTACACAGCATCCAAGAGAGGAAGCTCTTCTTTAAGAGAGAGATGAATAACTAGGAAAGCAAAGGGTTCTGTGAGAAAAATCAAAGAGTGGGTGGGTTGAACCGGAATTAGAGGAAGAATTGAGGCAAGAGGAAAAACCAAGGACAAAGAGTTTTTAGGCTTGCAGGCGCCATCTGAAATGGCAGAAGGAAAAAAAAGCATTTAGCTTTGGATGTGATTATGATAGTCATATAGTGATGTTGAATATAATATAATGAAAGAATGAACACAATAATTCAAGAGGGAATGTTTTATTTGCCATTCAGCTTCTTATCTTCAAGTTTTTGAGTTTTGAGGGATATATAATATAAGTAAAAAGAACAAAATATTCATTATAGCTGTATTATTTATTTTTAAGAAATATTTATTTATTTATGCATACAAGCTGGGGTATAAGCCAGAGGCATGGGGCGGCGAGAGGTTCACCAGAGACAGAGTGGGGAGCAGAACAGGCAGATAGACGGAAATACACAGCTGAGGGGAGCAGTGGGCAAGGCAGGAGAGGTCCGCCACACCATGTGGGAATCTCCCCAGCCGGGCGTTGAACTCGCGTCGCCGAACTCGCGTCGCCACTGCCAACAGCTCCATAGTGCAGGGCTTAACCGCTGGGCCACCAGGGAGGCCCCCATTATAGCTGGATTATAACAAGCAGAGTGATTAAATTATTTAAGAATAAAATTTCACTCCCTTTCCCCCTCAGCAAACTCATACAACATGCTCAAAGACTAGGAGCAAGGAAGAACTCACTTACTTGTAAGTGGACAGTGATTTCAGAATTTGAGTATAACTCAATAGGTATGATATCCTTCCTAGGTATTTCCAATCAATCAATCAATCAATCAATCAATCAATGGATAAATCTGAGTTTGGGATCCCTTCTGTGGCAGATGCTTTCGGTTTGCTTGCACAGTATTTAATCCCATTTTCCCCCTTTCCATCTCAATTAATAGAGTGAAACGGTGAAATGCTTGCTTTTCCAGCCTCCCTTAGTAGTGAGGGTAGCCATGTGGCTAATGAGGGACCCACAGACATTTGCTGGGATTGTCCCAGCTCTTTCTACTCAAATGAGGGCATGTTCCCCAGCACTGTGGCAGCTATTTTGTGACCATGAGGGAAAGGATGAATGAATCAGACAACAGTCATCACATCCCTAAATTACTGAGCCCATGCCATTAGTCTTTTAACTTTAAACATATTAAATAAACACAATTTTCCATTTGCTTGAATCCTTATTGATAGTTTAACTCTATCTTATAGATGAATGAATCCAAATAGACTTTATAGAGAAGCAAACCCTATGCTATGTTTCTGCATTATGCACTCTGATTTCATAGTGAGGTGAGACTTTTTTACCTCAGGTCTCTTGTCCTGCTTTCAATGAGCAAATAGAGTCCCTTCCTGGGACATCTTGGCAGACATCTTACCAAGATCACTCTGGCATCCTGTGTGATGAAGTGAATAGGGTAAAGGCTGATCTCAGAAACGTAAGTTCTCTGTCCTGAGCAGAAGAACGCTAGATCTGAGAACTTGCCATGTTCCTCCCTCTGCATATACCTTCCTCCCTCATCCATAGGGTAATGAGAAAGACAAACACCTCAGGGTCTCTCTCTGCCTAAGAATATCTCCCTCTGTGTGTGTGTGTGTTTATAATTGTCTGTATCCTTCTTCCACTCTCAATAAGTAAAGCAGGAAAAGTGGAAATGGAGTTCAAACCCACACCTAGAAGAAGCAAATCTCACCTTGATGTCAGCAGTAGAAAGTGGAGTCTAAGCTAAGCTTGCTGTGAACAACAGTAGAGAAGGAAATGGCCTTAGTAGGGCCTCAAATTAGCCATAGAATGGTTTAAATCTCATGGATGATCCATAAGAAAAGGTTGAGAAAATTTATACAGAATAGCTGTTTTGGCTGGGAAAATAAGATGTTCAAAAAAAGAGGAAGAAGTGTGGAATGGCTATTCTTGCCTCATTATCTCTTCTAGCCACCAAGATATTATTAGCAGTGAAAGCAATTGATCATGCATGCAACTATGTATAAATACATGAAAGTTATAGCTACTCTTGTTGACATTCCATGGAAACCCTAATGGGTAGAATCCCCAAATCAGCAAGAGGCCTTACCAACATTAATGGAAGATATCTAGGCTACTGCTTCAGCCCCCAAACTAGGAAAGAGTCTTAAAGAAAATGAACTCGAAGACCTCTGCTTTTGGGGGCAGTGCACATATTTTCCCAGAGTGCAAAGTCGAGAATTGGAAACACAAAATGTCACTGATATTCTGAACAGTACAAATTAGTATGACCTAGTTGATGGATTTTCCATTAATCCCCTAGAGATTGAAAAGATTTGACTTTCAGGAAACTCGTCTTACGTTTTTTCTTCATTTTTCCTTTTCATACTTTCCAATCATCATTCCTAGTTACCATCCCTCTATGGGACCTAAACTGATTTCTCATTTTAATGGCATTTATATCTTTTTTTAAATCTCCAGTTAGTTGCTAACCTGACAAGCACACATTTTCTTAATCTTTACCCATATCCTAATTCCTCCAATGACGTATTCCTCATCAAACATTTTTTTAAATACGCCTCTCTTTAAAATACCAGATATAAATGTATCAGTGATATAAGCATTAGCTAAAGAGTTCTAATTTTATGGAAATTTTACTAGAATCATAAACTGGGATTCTGTGATTTTTCACTATTGTGTTTAACCATAGTTTCATATTTAAGCTCATTAACATTTGTTCTCAAATCATTTCCTCCAATGCATTTCCCCCTGAATCAAGTGCTTTGTCTTTGTGTTCTTTAAAATAACTCTTTTTCTCTGATAAAAATATGAATTCTTCAAATTACATTGTGTGGTGTATATTGTCTGCATCCAGAATAGCAAAGTGAACACACCCTTTACCTTTAGCATTTTTGACACATTTTACACTGTTGCAGGCACACTACTTCTGGGATTTCCTCCTGCCTGCAGGGATAATTTTAAGGCAGTTCTTTGGGGTGTACTTGTTACTCTTTTTTTGCAGATGACTGCAAGAGTCTTGTATACCAGGAAAAAAAAAAAACAACAGTAACTTTGGAAAAAAGATTTGTACTCTTTCCTCTAGTAACTAATCTCTGAGAAGAAAACCCAATGTAAGATACATTAGGTAATTTATCAGGGAAAATGTGGGGCTTCTAAATAAACAGAGGGAAGTCCTTTTAGTCATCAATTGTATTGAGAAACATTGTGGCTCATTTTAAAAGTAGTTTGGTATTAATAGCATCATATTCAATGGATTTGAATAAAATTTGCAGCTAAACATTATCTGTTATCTTCTTGTTTTAGTTAGAATAATCTTAGTCTTCAGTCTTCAGTGTTTTGGGGAGGAAAAAATAAAAGATCAGGATAGAATAGGACTTAGGCACTCCAGGAAGCATAGAGTTAGTTTTCATTGTAGGAATTTGTTATTCTTCTTAGCAAATGAGTCTTCCAGATAGGACAGTAAAGAAGTATTGCACCTTTTTTCAAAGGGTACCTACTAGTTCTTTGTCATCGCAACTGCAACAGATTGTGAGGGGCTTTGGAGGACTTTTTGAAAATGTCATCCATGACTGTTTGACTCTAGGCTTACTAATTATTTGTTTTATAATTGTTGAAAACAAGCATATACTTTTAAAACAGAAAATCCTAAATTATACCATTGCAGAATTTACAGAAAAAAAGTAAAGTAAAAGAGATGCTAAGGGTTTTAGCATGGTACTTGTAGAATATTTTACTATATCTGGAATTTATACAGAATTATACATTAAAAGAAATCAAAGAAGATAAAAGCACCAGAAAAAGCTTCCTTTGACTTCTAAAAGGATTGATAAATCCTTGATAAATCTAGGCAGCCTCTGTGCAAAGTATCACTTGGTTGTTGAGTGTTTCCCTAAATGCCTGGTGTCATCTCCCAGTGGTCATTAATATTCTTCTCCAAAGGTTCCATCTGTCAGAAATGGTGAAATGTGATCCAGTATAAATAGGATAAGGTATTTTCATTGGTTCCTGTGGTCTACCATGGCTTGTGGCTGCTCCCACTGGGAGAAAGAAGTACTTTTCAACCCAGTTAGAATGTTTCTAGTCTCCAAGTGTCAAGCCAGGAGCAGACACACAGCAGTTTTCAAAGAAAAGCAAAACAAACAGCTCATATATGCATCCTTTTCTCTTCTAGTGTATATTCTACTACTTCTCGATTTGAATTTCATTCTCTCACCTTTGTTTGAACTAAAGTTTATGTTCACTTTGAGCCAATAAAAACTACAAGAAGGAAACATCTGTTAAGTAACTAACATGCTACTATGATATCCCAACAAAGTAAAAATCATAAAGGCATGTTTTCAGTAAATAATATGTTCAGACAAAATAAAATTTGGTATTACAATTGTTAATTTTACATATATGAAATTAGATTCATACCTAATTTGTATTTGTATTGTTTCACATTTTGTAATACTTTTGTGACATATACTATCCCATGACATTTGATCATTGAAATAAAATGAAGGATAGTTATGTTATATAGACTTAGTTTCAGACATATAAATAATTAGTAATATATAAAAATAAGTAGCTAATACAAGATCTTGGCAAATTCCTTATAAAAATTATCTTTCTTTGTTAGAAAGCATTGTAGTAATTTAGTGATTTTTAAGGAAATTCTCATAATTTGCTATAGGTGTTTAAAGTGATGTACAAATTTGCTAAAAGGCAATTAAATTTTTTTTTTGTACTCTTTGGCCCATAAATTCTACGTCTCAGAATATATTTCAAGTAATGATTAGGTGTTTGCACAAAGACTTATCTGCAGATAGATCCTCTGGAGCATTGTTAATTGTTATTTAGAGAAACAATACTGCTAGCTGCTGAAACAAAGAAACCCCAACATTTTATGATGTAACATAGATTATTTGCTCCCACAGATTCCAAAATGAATGTCCTTTGCAAGTGCTCATCCAGGTAGTCATTTAGATACTCAAACCACTTGTGATTCTGTCAAATCCTGAGACTTAGGAATCTTTGAAGGAGATTTTTTTGTCCTTGGCTGAATATCAAGAATATCAAGGTCACATGAAAGATGCTTTATGCTGACGCTGCAAATGACAAAGAGCAGTTCTGCTTAGGTTTCATTTGCCAGACATGACCTGAGAATAACCAGTAGTATGGGAGGTTGGGAAATGTGTTCCAGCTGTGGTCTCAGGCAATAAAGGAAATAAATTTTGGTGAACATGTCTCCCTACAACTTATGATAGTAAATACACTCTAAAATAAATTCAATATAGCTACAATTAATGTAGTTGACTAAGTTTGAAAATCCATTTTTTTAAAATCCAAAAATCCATTTCACGGGCTGCTTGTTCATAGTTGATTACTTTGCCTGTGTTGAGTCCTTTGCAGTACCTGGTTACAGAAAAATTGCCTCTTGAAGGGCTTTAACTTGGCTTTTGGCCTTTCATTCCATAGCAGTATAGTGCTCTCTGTGCCTGGCCTCAGATTCAGGCAATCTTAAATCTTCTTTTGTATTATTTCCTGGGGGAATTTGTATTTCACTAATAAAAGAATGCTGACAACAAAGACTTTGCAGCATAGAAGAAACCTAGATGGCAGCAATTTCACAAGCAACTTATGAAATGGAGTTAGGGATATGACTCTTCACATACCTCTACTTATAAGAAAAGGGATTATTTGTGGATTGGAATGCCTTGCGTATTTCTGTGCACTGCTATTCCTCTCTATTCATGTCTAGATGAGTGGCACACAATCTATATAATATTATAAAAGTCAACACTAAACTTGGATCAGAAAAGTTCAGGTTCAAATCTTTTCTGCATTTGGTACCACAGAATGGCTGATAGAAAGGACAGGCAAGGCATTTGAGAAACCCCTCCAGGCATTAGTGAGTGAGTTTTACTTAATAAAGAAAGAAAGAATTTTTCTTTATGATTTTGAAAAATTATATTTATATAGTGAGATTCTAAAAATGTTAAGTAGAACTTATAAACTGATGTACAAAGAAATTGCTTCATATTAATAAATTTGTTTTTGGATGATTAAGTTTCTAACTTTGAATTATATACTTGCATTTTTTTTCCACAGTGATTTAAAAAAATAAATGCTGTGGTTATTCTTCTCGCATAACTAAACTGAATATGGTTGGCACCCAGAGATGTGTGGCCTGAACAAGCTACTGATTTTTGGAATTTAGCCTTACCATTCACAGTGTCGATTCTTAAATGGTGATAACCATTTATAGCTAAGAAAGTTTTTAATTTCACAGTTCTACTTTTACCTTGGGACACAGGAGCAAACTGAAAGAAAAGAGAAAGTTCTTAGTTATTCCTTGCGTGCTTAAGCTTTCATTCAGACTCTTTTAGAAAGTTTGCAGGTCTCTGGCTAAGCCAATTATATAGCCCATTTCCCTATCAATTGATTGAGTTAGGAATAAAAACCAGTACCAAGGCCCAAGCTGAAAAAAAAGATAACAACAAAAGATGATAAATAGGAATGGTAGAAATATGCTATTATTGGCAAATTTGTGGGTGTAAGGAGAAAATTCCTATAAAAAATTTGAACTATTGTGTATGTGTGAGAATGACTATTAGTGAATAATTATGATAGAAAAATTAGATATAACTTCGAAAAGGGGATCTGTCATAGTTAAGATGCTGTGTTTTACAACTGTTTGACAATGTAATGTTTTTTCATATGCAGGATAGAATGCAAGTACATATTCAAATTGCAATGTGAAATGCAATTCAAATTTGAAAATATAACTCACATTTCGTGGTGGAATTGTTTAACATAATTCCAGTCCTTGCACTACTAAAGTAAATGATGGTATCCATCTAGACTACTTATAGTCAATAAAGTGATATCACAACTGACTATGACACATAAAAAAATCCCATCACAAGTGTTACAAATATAGTCATATTAAAAACTACACATAAAAAAATCCCATCACAAGTGTTACAAATATAGTCATATTAAAAACTACATAGAAAAAAGAGAAGAGAATACGCTGAAATATGTCTTTGTCTCTGAATTATGTGTGATTATGAGTCTCTTCAATTAATTCTCATGATTTTAATTGTCTTCTTTATATACTTTTATATTTTCTACTTCTGTACACAGAACAAATAATGCTTTTATGACTGGAAAACAAAAATCCTCTTTTAAGTTCACTGACATGGTACAAATAGAAACAAAAAAGAATTGGAATCTTTTTTTTTTTTTACTTCTACCTTTAACCCTTTACATAGGCCTGTGTCTTGAATCGTTATATTCAAGAAATGATATTCTTCCTGTTGTTTCTGTTGCTCCGAACACAGTGTGTTTTATAAGGATGGTACCTAACACTAAGTAAGGTAAGTGTAAGTTACCATCTTGAAGTAGAAATGAAATATTTCCATTTCATTACATATATGGTCTACTTTTACAAAGCTGGTTACAAAGGTTCTCCAGATTTCAGAGTCCCTGGAGCTTCAAGAGAAAGTCGAGGCATTAAGGAAGCATGAAACACACACTAGATGTGTTGCCATTTCCTTCTGAGTGGTCTAAGCCTGTTGTTACATCACTAATCACATTTTTAGGAAGGTTGAGAGGACTACCACCCTCTTCAATGTAAATTTGCCCATTTGCATCTTCCCAAATGTGAGGTAAACTTGAAAATGATTAGTAAAATATTTTGGTAAATGTGTGAAATATGGAATTGGATTTTTAGTGGTGAACTTAATATAGTATATACAGCTATTGGTTTTTAATGCTGCATATCTGAGGCATATAATGTTATAAAGCCCTGTTACTTCAATAAAAAAAAGAAGAAAGTCTGTCATATAAACCATCAGCTATAGGTCTCTTGATAGGAGCATTAACAGGGAAGATACAAGGCATCATACACATATATAATATTTAGAGATAAAAGTTCTAATACCTGAAAAAAAGATTTTTGAAATAAATGGTTATAGTGGTGAGCCATGCTCCATTCATTAGTGAGAAAAAAGAGAATAGCTGATTGTGTGACTAACACTAATCCTAATCCTGTAGTACTTTTGGTTTTTCTTATCTATGAGAAGCCATCACCACTTTTTAAGAAACTACACTTTTACCTTTAAATAAGTGCTTTGATTTAGAGTATCATGAATTGATTTGAGAGGCTGTCCCTAAGGTTTCTATGAAAAATTATATAACTTAGGAGCTCAAAATTTGTGGCAACTTGGAATACTTCCTCCTAATCGTTAGGGTTGATCTCACAACAAACTATGGAACATTTATCAGACATTTCAAAGGAAGGCACTTGAAGGTAATATAATATGAATTTTGGGAACTCAGTATGTTTAGCAATATTGGGAATTTGATGGCGTCAAGAAAAAAAAATTGGAAAATATAACTAAGGGACTTCATTTTGAATGTCATAAAGAGCATTCCTGTTTTTAATTAACTATTCAGTTAATTTGCAGCATATGGTTTCAGGCAATCAAAGATACTATTTTTAACAATGGATATGGCTTACTAGTTTTTCTTATTAAAGCACCATGTGATTGAGTCTGGCTTTCAGATTCATCTCTGAGTGGGCCACTAAATTTACTGAATCTTGGGCCAATAACTCCACTGAGATTCAATTAGCCGTCTTTTAAAACTGTGCCTTGATTGGTTGAGAATGAATGGATAAATCAATGCAAACCCATTCTCCCCAACCTCTGGAAAATATGAACATACCCAATGATGTGTCAGGAGCAATTTCTTCCTAAAGGAACAGCAGCTTCTTGGTACAAATGTGGTTGAGGGCATGAATTTTTAAGACAAGCCATCTGACTCCAGGTTCCCCAACATGTGACTCTAAGCAAATTATTTAACTTCTCTACCTCAGTTTCTCCATCTGAGAAGTAGGTTAGATAGTAGCATAAACTTTATAGGCTAATAGCGAGTATTGAGGTGACATATTTAAAGTTACTAGTGTAGCCTACATCATACTAGGAACTGATCAGTAAATGTCATTGCATATGGTCTCTTGTTTTGGAAGGACACTTCTCAACCGTCATGATAGTTGTGGGACTCAAAGGATCAACTTTTCTTGTGACCCTGTTTATTTGGGCAAAACACAGAGTGACCACTATAGATTCTGTGTGGATAGTGTTTTCTGATAGGCCTGGATCTACATTCTTCACTGGAATGCAGTATGTTGGATGTGACTTGGGACCAGCTTATTGCCATTTAAATGAATGCAAATGGAATCCTTGATTTCTATTCCCCAACTGAGTGAGTCAGGGATTCCAACCCAGTAAACTCCTTGTTTACAGAATAAATCATTGAAAGCTCTCTCTGTGTGGCATTTTCCAGTTTTACCTGAAATCTGTTACTGAATCCAGGGGTGCTCTGAGAGAAAGGGTGTGTGTGAGGAATTTAACCATGAAAAATCTTATCTTAACCTTTTTCACAAGTACTTTGTGTCTTGACAATCTTAGGAATTTTATTGGCAGGTTGTCAGGAGTGTTCTGTTGCAGAGGTCGGAATGCACCACTGGATGAGACAAACAGATGGTGTGGGTCAGAGATTTTCCACTTTCTACTGAAAAATTTGAAAAGATGGGGGAAAATTAGAATCACCATTCAATGAGCGTAAACTTACAAATTCCTTATCAGTTAAAATCATTACCTGAAGCAAAAGTTGCTCTCCAAACAGAAAATTACATTCTATGTAAAATAATTTATTTTTATTTTCTATATTGTTTAAGTATTTCTAAATAGCTTGTCTGAATTGGATACATAATTATATCTGTAAACCTCTCTAAAACAACACTACTGCTCAAAGACTAGGAGCCCCATATAGCATTTGTCAAACTAATTTAGTCCCAGAATTTTTCAGGGTGTTTTTCATTCTGTATCATAAAAATGATGAATTTGGGGAAATGGGAAAATATAACATCATACTTATTAACTTTTACTTACTAAAATGCAGTGGGATTATTCATTAGACTAGTATCTTTCAAGATTTCCTTTCTTTTTTGGTGAGAAGGTTTAAGCAGAAGACTAGTCCATGAAACTAGATGGAGTATTTTCAAGATGAACAATTGGTCAAATGGAAATTGATAAAGGTTATATAGTGTGAATAGATAGATAGATGGAAGAATGTCCAGTACCTCACAAATGTCCATATCCTACTCCCCAGAATCTGTGAATATGTTACCTTGCACTACAAAAGAGATTTTACAGATGTGATTTTTTTCCAGCTTTACTGAGACATATTGACAGTTAAAATGGTAGCACATTTAAAGTACACAAAGTTATGATTTGATATAAATAGTGTTGTGAAAGAATTCCAACCAGTAAATTAATAAGTCTCTACTCTGATTTTTTTTCTTTTTTGAGAGAACACTTAAAAGCTACTCTCTTAGCACATTTAAATTATACAACATAGAATTATCAACTATAGTCATTTTTTGATTGGCTGCTCAGAACTTCTTTATTTTATAACTGCAAGTTTGTACCTTTCTACTAGTTTCTCCCAACCCTTCAGATCCTGCCAACTACCGTATAACTGTTTCTATGAGTTTGCCTTTTTTTTGGATTCCACATATAAGTGATATCATGCACCACATGTCAAACTTACCCCTTTGAATTAGTGTCAGATCTCTCTTTGACTTAGTGTCACAGGGATATATAGTGTTCCCACCACCAAATAAAGAAAGTTTCACATCATTTCCCTGGAAAGGATGACAGGGAAATCTGAGAGAAGAGACTGCTCATAAACACTGAGATCTTGAGATGTGAGTTATTTTGAGAAAATGCATTATTTCTCACACTTATGCAGACTCTATCTTAGACAGTGTTTGGGTTCAATTTTTTTTAGTAAGGGACTTGTTAATGTCACTGGACTCTCTGATCTAAACTAGGAACTGTTCTCTTTTAGTGGCTAAACTGATTGCCTGTGCTCCTCTCTCTCTATTTCAGTCAGCTCTGCAAGTTCGAGCAACTTGACCCAGGAAACTGGACCACCAGGCAGGCTCACAGTAATCAAGTTTCATCTACACCCCCTCTTTAGCTTTTCCTCTCTTTCTTTTTCTTTTTAAATTTGGCTGGTGTTTTCAGTAGAATAAATCCCTCCTTTATTGCCAGAGATATTTGCCTAGCTTCTTTTAATAATCTTAATTTGCTAGGCTAGAAATTCCAAGATAAACTCTACTCAAGAAATGAAAAAAGGAGAGGTAAGGAGAGGGTGTGGGGTGCCGGAGGGAGGAGAGGGCAGGGATGCCTTTGGTTTACCACAGGATGTTCAGAAGCTCTCACCAAAGGAAAAGCAAACAAACAACAAACTGCCTGGGCTTAAAACCAGGGCTGTTTTAGGAAGGCAGGGAATTCCTAAACGCTAACTGGTGTGACCTACATGAGTTGCTCAGTAGCAGCCCCAACATTAGTTTTCAGTTCTTCAGAATTAAAATTTTTATGAGATTTTTTTGAGTCCTTGGAGATAAGGGATCACTATCTTTCTTCATCTCTGGTCAAAAGTCATATAACCACCACTGAGCTTTCCTTTTTCAAGAGCAAGAAGCCGCCTTCCAGGTTTTTTTTTTCCTTTTTCTCCCTTCTGGTATCACTTTTTTGGGAAAAAAAAAATTCCTTGTTTCCTTCATGGTCACCACTTGCTCACGTACAATCTGGTTCTTCTAGTAATTTAGCTTCTGCTCTCATCAGTCCACTGAAATTACTTCCGCACATGTAAACAACATTGCCAACTAGCCAGTTGCGATGGCCCTTTCTGTGTTCTTAGCTTTTTGACCTTTCTGCATCATCTGAGCCCTGTTTACCTCTTGACCTCCAGGTTTTTTATAATCTTTTGGTTTTTCTTTTTATCTAGATTTACATTCAATAATTTCTTTTTCTTTTTTTTTATGTCTTCATTCTCTATGTATATCTCCATAGATATGCATTTTTTGAGGCTTCATTTTCAACCTTTTTATCTTTTCTCTCTTTTGGGGTTTTTTCCTGACCTTTCTAACTCTGGGTCCAAATCACCAACTACTTGAACGACAGCTCCATCCATGTTCTTTCATTCACTTCTTAGTTTTAACACTTCTAAAATATAGTTCATTTTCTTCCCCCTAGACCCTGCCTTAATTCAGGCGTCTAAACGAAAGTCTCATAATTAATGCATTTATTTCAAGCAATGTAGTTGAAAAATGATAATGATACATTATTCAGTTCTTCAATTGCTGGTGCATTTTAAGTGCTCCCACTGGTAATGTTTTTAAGACTAGTACATATTTTTAAAGAACAGTTTTTAACATGAGATTCAACACACTTGCTAAATTTCTAAATTAAAGTTGTCTTAGCCTAAAAATTTTATTAGATTTTGTTTTGTGTCTTTTGTAAATTATTTTGTGACTATCACAATTCTCTATACAGCCTGGGGAAGACTATGGTTACATGAGTATTCAAAGAAATTCCAAATGACCCTCTCCTCTCACTACTACCTGATAGTTTGTTGCACGAACACCACATTTAGAAATTGTTTTTCTTCCTTAGTTTCCAGCTGCTGGCCCACCAGGCACTGAGCAAGGCGTGTATAACTCGTCACAGGCAGGGTTTCCTGTCAATAAGAGAGAGGAAGCGTACTTTTGGATGAACCTCTATTGTCCTTACTGAAACAGTGATCACTAGGCAGTGATAAGGATTTTTTTCAACCTGTAGGATCTGCATGTACTGACTAGCCTTGCTAGGGAACAGAGGAAAGACGGGACCGTTACAAATAACTATAGGAACACTATTTCTTTCCTCAGCTTCTCATATCCCAGCAACTGAAAGAACTAAAACACGTTGTGTAAGATGATTCTTTTAAATAGAATGCTTATTTTGCCAAAGCTTTGCATCTTGTTACTTTGCAAAATGCATATAAAATTACATGATGACATCAATTACAAAAATAAAAAATAATTTTTTGTTTTAATTTTTAATTAAAAGTCAGGTATAGTAATATGTTTTAGATTGTATTTGATTTATTTTTATTCTTTCATTTGAAGTAATTAATAAGCTTAGTATCTTCCGCTTAAGAAAGCTATGTTACGGTCTCCTTTGTTTTGCTTAATGTACTCTCTGCTCTTACCATCTCGTTCTTGTTTCCTTTAAGAGGGTCTACAATGAAAAGTGCTACTTAAATATTTGTTGAATAAATACATCATGCAGTGAATGATATCACCTTGTTTTCCCTTTGCCCTAAATATTCACATAAATATGTTTTTTGTATTTCTAAAGCGGCTTTTAATATGTTAAACCAAATCATTATTTCCATTTTCCAGATGACAAAACCAAACCCCACAGAAGTTCAATGAGTGTGAGTGTGTTTGGTTGTGTGTGCACATATGTATGTATTCCAGGTATACTAAACAGATGCATATCCTGGTCAAGATGGAAATGACAATGTTTGACGCTTCTAAGCAGGATATATTTGATTTAACTTTTGGAGTTTCCAGAAATATACATATATGATGTAATATAACAAATGTGGTGTGATACCAGCATGACAGATGTCTTTAAAGCCAAAAGCCTTTCTAAAATGAGTTAAAAAAAAAATAAGTAGAACAACATGTAAGGCAGAATTTTCAGGGTGCATCTAGAGAGCACTCTGAATATGATCAATACATTCCACACTCAAGGGACATGCATTTTCAAACTCATTCCAATGTTATAATCAAATCCTTTATTTTGAAATAATTTGATAATGTTGCTAACATACTGCTATAAAAAAAGACATGACATGGTAGTATGGTATTTGGGACTATATGTTTGAAAACTATACCAAGTATCTAAAAATACCCCCAATACCTGAATACCTGTTAAAGTGCCAGTTAGGTACTTAGGTTAACCGTGGAGAATCATGTGTGATTACTGGCCTTCATGTACTCATACACCATCTGGTCTACCTCAAAACCTTCCTCTTCTCATCTAATGCTACACTGTTTTGCAACTCCAGAGGCTGATATTTACATTATTGCCGGAGTATGTCAGTGGTCCCCCTGGGGTTGTGTAACACTTGCCTGTTGACATCAGGCAGTAGCCCTGTCTAAAAACTGGCTAAAATACACATCTAAAGAAAGAGCATGACAGAAATCCAAACTCATGATGAAGATACTCATTTCTTACCAAATTTATATTCTTATTTGGTAAGGTATGCAATTGTTAGTCTTTACCCTCTTCTCCCAGCTTGCCCAAACTACCTATACTTTCAGGTATAAATGTAGGCAATTATATTGACTACTTGACCTCTTAGACTAGTGCCTTGTTATTTTGTGAAATTTTTAAAACCAATTTAATGTAAAAAAGCTTATTATTTTTTTCTACTTCTCTTTAATTTTGGGTTAATGAGAAACAACCTATCTAAACCCCTTAATATTTCTCATGGTTGACGATAATATATAATGAAAGGAGTCATCATTCTTCTTTTGGTTTGGCCAAGAGAGTGTCCTATCATTGACAACAGAACTGTGGCTTTGTAGAAGGACCTGGATAAACTCCATGACAAAATATCAAAAGCTAGATGATGTGTTTATTTTCTTTTAATGGCTTGTTTCTCATTTATTATTTATAAGTTGTCTAAAATCTCCTTTTGTAGATGTTAATTTTTAAAAAAATACAGTCTACCAGAGAAATAAATTCTGTAAGTTTGGGTTTATTACATAAAATGGACTGATAAGACAATTGCCTTGTGGGATAGAAGCTGTATGTCACTTTCCAACTTCCTTATTCTACTGTATATGGAGATTTATCAGCAGAGTATTCATTCTTCCAGATAAGCTGCCTATTTTGTGCAGATTTTGAACTACTCCAGGTCAGGGATTCTGCCTTAGTTTTCTCAATTTCCTTAATTGGCCTGCACAGTATGTGGCATTAGGAAAATAATCACGGTGTGTTTATTGAAGTATAATATCCTTTTTAAAAATCTTAGATCTTTTTTAAAGGAAGCAAAAAATATATCAAAAAAGTGTTTTGGATTTAGATGTAAATTGCTTTGTTTCCAGGGCCATGTCAATTATTTTATTTTGCAGTTAATAGGCTATTGGAAGGTAGCACCATTTTTTTTTTTTTGAGCTATAGAAATATTTTGAGCTAAAGCTTTGTTCAAGTTTATGTAAAATCTTTAAGGATACTGTAGTATTGCTACTGAGAGATTGCTAAACTTGTTAATTGAAGTAGTTCACTTTATAGAGGCTTAATAATCTAATGTGCTAGTTCTGTAGAGGTTGCGACAGCAATGTTTACCTTTGGTTGAAGCTTTACAGTTCTGTGTCTAGTACTTCGTTTTATTCAGACAACGGTTCAGGAACTTTTTGTCCCCCTTTTAGATAAGAGGAAAATGAAATACAGAGAAAGTTAGTCATCTGCTCTTGATTACACAGCTCACAAGGCAATAACTCATTATCTAGTTCCAAATTCAATTTTCCTTTCTAGACTTGGTAAGTTATTGATCTTGCTGAACCTCTATTTCTGCATCTGTTAAAAAGAGAATCATAATATTCAGAGTTGTTATGAAAATAAAGATAATGAACCTTAAGTGTTAAGCACTAAACAAACGGTGACTATGTTCTTCATTTGAAAATGAAGGGCTTATCTAGCTCACTTGATGATAATATAACCAGCCAATCAGAAGTACTTACATTTCCACAAATAGTAGGAATGAATCTACCAAAAGGGAAAACAGGAGTAACCTTACAGTGAGAAATAAGAGGTGACACGTAAATGAATACCATACAAAATGACATGCAGTCATCACTAATGAGTTACTTGGAGGGAATACACTACACTACACTACGCTGATGACAGGAACTGCATCAATCACTGTCACCTGGAGAACTGAAGGCTGGGACTCTCTTGGGCATCTTTACATCCACTCAGTGAGGGAGACAGTGTGACACCCAGTAAACCCTGATGGGATGAATGAAATAGCACAGTTAGCTTGTTCATAATCTCGTCATATATTGGGATTGACATATCAGTTTTGTCTTCATAAAACTTTTTCTGTAATCACTCTTTATCTCCCCATGTATTTTGTAAGTGGTTATATTCCATAAAATGTCAAATATATTCCCTAAAGCATAATGGACTTTCTATAGGTATTGTTTACTTGACTGATTATCAAGAGACTATAGCAGATGGGCTCTTGCTTTGGACCATCCTTTAAGAAGTTAGGCTGCCTGGTATATGGAAAGTAGCCTTCAATGGCCCGTGATTTTATCAAACATAGGTGCTTTATATTTTTAAAAAACTATTTTTCCACTCCTACCTTTTTTTACCGTTTATTCACTCCTCTCTTTTAACCTCGAAAACTTCACTTTAGTTATTAATGACCACTATTTTATTATTCTTTTGCTTTGTCAGTTGATTCACATTGATTCCTTAATTTATTTCTTTATATACAATTGTCCGATATTTGTCCTTATCTTCCTGACTTGCTTTGCTACACTTAATTCCCTTTATTCCTTCCATTTTACTTTAAATGGGAATGTTTCATCTTTCCTTATAATTGAATAGTGCTCTATTGTGCGGATGTAGAACATCTTCTTTATCTAGTCCTTTGTCGGTGGGCACTTAGGTTGTTTATAAATCCTAACTGTTGTAAATAATGCTGAAGTAAACATTGTGGAGCATAAATGTTTCATATTCTTTGTGTAGATACCCCAAAATGGGACTGCTGGATCATTTGGTATTTCCACTTTTAGTTTTCTAAGGTAGGCCCAGATCACATTTTCAATGGATACAACAGTATACATTCCAACCAATAATGGTTGAGGGTTTCTCTTTCTCCACATGTTCTCCAGTAATTGTTGTTGGAGGTCTTTTTAATATATCAGTATAGGTGTTTTCAATACATAACTTAGAAATATTACTTAACACCTGCACTAGCTAGATACATCTTCCATTGATATGATCCTTGGGAAAGTACTTAATTAACCCACTCTTTCATGAGAAACTTGATATATTACTAGATTACTTATTGGCCCATGATATTCCTAGATTTACTCTCTTACGTGCATGCGACTGGACAAGGCAAGGTCGATAATGATGCCAAGTGGGAAAATGGAGATGGGAGCAGTGTCTAAAAGGCTGGATATTTTACTCTTTTCTGTAGAAATAGGTAAAAAAAATAAGTTTATGTTTTAATTTTTGCCATCATTATGATAAATAACCAAATATGGGATTCTATTTAATTAGAAAGGTTAAGAATTTTTAAAAGAATTCTTTAAAGTAACTTAATTCATATCTAAAACTGGAATTGATTGTTTTGATGGAAGTAATCAGTCCCCTGGTCACACAAAACATCCAACAAATGCTTTAGATCAATGAACTAGGATTATTTTTTGAGTCAAGCCTATGATTCTATCTTTATAGTTCTAAACATGATCTCTCACTGTATGTATTTGTATGAATTAAGTGACTTAAAATCTTTACTTAGAGTGTTATGAGAATTGACCCCAAGAGAAAATCTCATGAGAATTAGAACACTGTAACTCATATTTTAAAAAAAGCTTTGTCAAGAATAGAATGCTGGAGAACAATGAATGACAACAATTTAGCCTAAGCTATAGATGGCTTTTTTCCCTTGGTGAAATAAGTGGTGCTGATTCTAAGAGATTTAATTTTAAGTCATTGTGGCTAAGGGAGAGAAATTTTTTCAAAGGAAGGCCTTTGGAGTCTCACTTCCCCCTCCTCCCTCCCATTCCCATTAGACAAAATAATAGGATTAGCAGTTAAATTTTTAAGAAAAAACAACTTGTCAGGAATTATTTTAAGTCAGTTTATATTTGGGATGGGGAAGTAATTTTAAAGATTGCATTGAGTGTGACAAATAGCTCAATTTGCCAGGAAGCTGAAACCATTTTAAAGTATTTCTATGTTGTTCTTTCTGCTATGGTAAGATATGAAAATTTCATTTAGGAAAGGTGATTTACTATAACTTAGATTTCCCCTTAAAGGTCACATAAAAAGTACAGACTTAAGCAAAGCACAGACTTCCCACAAAATATGTATTAAGATCCTATGTTAATAATTTTCTACTGGTACATAGTAAGTTACACAGACTTAGTGGCTTAAAGCAATACATGTTTATTTTCTCATGGGCTCCATGGGTTTGGAATCCAAGTATAGCTTAGCGAGGTCCTCTTGTCAGGATTGCAGAAAGCTGTGATGAAGGTGTTAGCTGGTGTTAGAATTTCATTTGGGATTTGGGGTTCTCCTCTAATTTGCTGATTGTTGGCAAAACTCAGTCCCTTGAGGACTGAAGCCCTCAGCTCTCAGACAGTCTGCCAAGCCTTACTAGGTAGCTATGCACAACATGATAATTGGCTTATTTAAGTCCATCCTGAGAGAATCCACTGCTGCTTCAAGTTTCTATCAATGTTGATTTTTACTGATATACATCTTATGTAACTTATATAATGTTATATGAAATTTTACTTCAGTTAAAAAAGAAAATAGTTTATATAAACCACTAGTAACAGGCAACATGACCAAAAATTTTTTTATAAATATATATTTTTATTGTTATTTATGTCTTTTACATTTTGTATTCCCCTTGGGTAGCCCACCACCAATTCACCCGTGATCCTTCTTCATGGTCCCTTGTGTTCTTTTCTATTCCATTTTGTGCCCTTTTCCTTCCCTCCCTCGGCCCCCCCCCCCCATTGTCTCTCTCCCACCCGGCCTCCCTATAGTCCTGTTATAAGCGAAACCATTCGATATTTTTCTCTTTCTTTCTGGCTTATTTCACTGAGTATGATCCCCTCTAATTCCATCCATGTCGCTGCAAATTTCATGTGTTTATCTTCTTTCCATTGCTGAATAGTATTCCATTGTGTATATGTGTCACATCTTCTTGATCCAATCATCTATTTTTGGACATCTGGGTTGCTTCCATACCTTTGCTATTGTGAACAGTGCCGCAATGAACATACGGGTGCATGTATCCTTTCGGATTAGTGTTTTTGTATCCTTTGGGTAAATTCCCAAAAGTGGGATTGCTGGGTCGTATGGAAGCTCCATATTTAGCAGTCTGAGGAATCGCCATACAGCTTTCCATAGTGGTTGGACCAGTTCACATTCCCACCAGCAGTGTAGAAGAGTTCCTTTTTCGCCACATCCTTTCCAGCATTTGTTGTTGCCTGTATTTTTAATGTGTGCCATCCTCACAGGTGTGAGGTGGTATCTCATAGTGGTTTTGATTTGCATTTCCTTGATTATAAATGATGTTGAGCATTTTTTCATGTATCTGTTGGCCATTTGCTTTTCTTCTTTGACCAGAAATTTAACAGGGAAGATACAAAGCACTGTGCACACATATAATGTTTAGAATCATAGGTTCTGACACTTGCAAAAATAGATTTTTGAAGGTCTTTAACTTCTGATTCTGACCTCTAGATTTTTTTAAATGCACATGTGATTAGGTCAATCATACCCATAATAATCTTTCTTTTGATGAACTGAACTTCAGTTGATTAGGAATTTTAATGACATCTGTGAAATTCTTTAATCTTTCACTTATAATTTAAAATAATCTCAGGAGTGACAATTATATTCAACAAGTCTCATGCACATTCAAGGCTAGGGGATTGTGGAGGGTATATGTGCCAGGAGGCAGGAATCTTGGGGGCATCTCTGAATTTTGCATATCACATACCTTCATTTCCAAGAGTGAATGGCTAGGATTGATAACCTCAGTTATAGGTAGAAAGAAGACGCAATAATTTCTTTTATTTTTTAAAGATTTATTTTTTATTTATACATACAAGTTGGGGTACAGGCCAGAGGCGTGGGGCAGCGAGAGGGTTCACCAGAGACAGAACGGGTAGCAGAACAGGCAGATCAGAAATACACTGCTGAGGGGAGCAGCAGGCAAGGCAGGAGAGGTCTGAGGCGCCATGTGGGATTCTCCCCGGCCAGGCGTCGAACTCGCGTCGCCGCTGCCAACAGCTCCACAGCGCAGCGCTTAACCGCTGCGCCACTGGGGAGGCCCAGAAGACACAATAATTTCACAGAGAAAATTTGGAAGTCAAACACACTAAAATGCCCAATGGGCAATCTTCTAGTTCAGTATACAGTTACTTATAACTTTCCTAACTAGTGATTGGCTTAGTTATCAATTGCTTTCCAAAAGAAAGCAGCAGACCAGTCATGGCAATGTAGTGTCACCCTTAGGATACATTCTGAATAGTAGCAATTATCTAAAACCTCTGTGTTGAGAATGGATCTCAAACCACATCTGGGCTTAGAGGGAAGCAATGTTGTGATTGATGAGCAATGTTTGATATGCACAAAGGAAGTATAGTAGTGACTAAGTACTTGTCTTCTCTTCTATATATGTTAAGCCCATTTTCTCCTTAAAATTTTTAGCCTTGTTTTCCAACTGTAAAGGCAATACAAGTTTGTTTTTGATTTTGATACTTTTGTAATGCTTTGAAAGCAAATCTTCAAAGATGTTTTTCAGGTAAGTTCAAAATTAAGTGCAGTGCAAAAGGGGAATATTTAGGAATGAGTATATTTGATAATTTATTAACTTATGAAATATTTATAATGCGCCTGTTATAGTTCATCTGTGTTCATAGTTCTGTGTTATAGTTCATCTGTGCTAGACACTGTTTTAAGTGCTTTTAAAGTGTAAATTGATTTAATGTGTAAACAACCCCAAGAAGTAGACGTGACTATTGCCATTTTACAGAGCTGAAAACTGAGGCACTGTGAGGATACATAATTCACCCCTAGCTTTTAAGTGGAAGAGTTGAAATTCAAATCTGGCTCCAGAAACTATGAAGTTAATCATTTGGGGCTGGTAGATAAATATAAGTGTTCAAGTAAAAGTGTGTGTGGTACATAATTTTTTATTGACATTACTTAAACTAATTCCGCAATTGCTTTTGAAATTCTGTTGAATAGATTCACTCAATAATTATTAAGTGACTAATATGTACCAGATGCTATTTTGGTTATGGCTTACGGAACATTTGGAAGATGTGGAAAACAGGGAGATAAATTCTACATTTATTTTGTAATAAATAAGTACACATTCTGGCATGGATGAAAAGCCAGGTAAATAAAAAATTCTCCATTACTAACCTATCCCCCTAAGCCTCAGCTCCTCTCAGGAGCTCAGAGTTTTTGGGTCTGTCTTCCCCCCAGCTGTAGGCCAACATTATCTTGTTTGCAGGAATAGAGTTATATATCTCTTCATATTTAAAAATAATTCCATCTGTTTGTTAATGATATAAAATTTATGTTAAACAGTCTCCTCTAAAGATTAGTCTTTCCAGTTTCCAAAGTCTCAGATCTTTTTGAATTAGAATCCTTGGCTTTCACTATGATGACCTCTGCTATGAGTTGCAGATCTTGTTCAGAGCTAAAGCGAAGAACTTGCCTCTGATTCCTCATGCAGCTCTGTCAGTCATGCCTAAAGCCAATGTCTGTGCCATTCATGTCATAGGGCACTGAACTCAGTGTGTGCATGGGGCATGGAGGTGGGGGAGGGTCAGGATGCCAGTGCTGTTGGTGAATCAGGGTGGCAATACCAAGCAGTAGAGAACCTAATATCTTAAATTCTTGTTCTTTAACACATCTAAGCAATATATGAATTTGAAATGTCTGTTACTATTTAAGAAGGCTTTTCTTTCACTCCTCTTATGAGGAATTTTAAATGACTTTGGGACCTTTTAGCTTAGAGAAAATTAGTTGCCAAGAGTTGTTGACTAGGGTTTCTAAATGCTTACTGAGCTGTTGTTTTTCTTTTTTTTATTTTTATTTTTATTGTTATTTATGTCTTTTACAGTTTGTTTTCCCCTTGGGTAACCCACCACCAATTCACCCATAATCCATCTCTGTCATCCCTTGTGTTCTTTTCTACTCCATTTTGTGCCCTTATCCTCACTCCCCCCCGCCCCACCCTGCTGAGTGTCTCTCTCCTATTTGGTTTCCTTATAGTCCTGTTATAAGTGAAACCATTCAATAAATTACCGAGCTGTTCTTAAGGTGGGGAGCCACCAAAAAGAAGGAATAAGGGAAATATGTACTGAATTCCTATTTTGTGCTAATACTTCCAGGCATTTTGCTTCTGTCATTAGATATGTGAAGGTACATATCACTATCCTATTTCTATAGTAGAAAAACAGAAGTTCAGAAAAGTTAAGCAACATACCCTCAAAGAAGCAGTAAAGCATAGTGATCACAGCCCCTGGGGGCAGATTATGTGATGTTAAACCTGACTCTGCTACTTAATAGCTTTATGATATTGGACAATTCCCTTAGCTTCTCTCTGCCTTGCTCTTCGAACTAAAATCATGCCTGTTTTATTAATTGTAAAATCAGATTGTTGTGAGGATTAATGTATTAATATACACAAATAATTAAGAATTCCTGGCACTTAGTAAATCCTATGGAAAGGTTTTTATATTATTTTACTATTATTACTATTATTATTTTAAATTATACTAATCTTGAAGCTATTAAATAGTAAAGCATGAATTTTAACCTAAATCAGTCTGTTTTAAACAATTACCTACTGTAACACCAGATGTAACAGTGTATATGTGAAATAAGAAGGAATGGATTTGTAATCTTTCATGGATTTAATAGAATATGAAATGGGACTTGAGAATGGATAGAATTTTTATATAATAAGCGTGTCTAATTTTTATAAGTAAAAGAACTGAAAGCTAAGTGAAAGATTCAGAGAGGCTTTCCATAGATGAGAAACAATTAAAGCAAATACACAGAAAAGATATGAAGGACAGAGTGACAAACACTGATTGCCCTACTCCACATCCATCCTCAACCCCTTTATCTGTCGCCTCATTCACTGTAGAAATTGGCAGCTAATATGCTCATGTTCACAGCCTCTCTTGCAATCAGAGTGATCATTTGACCTAATTCTGACCAGTGAGACGAGATGAAATCTAAGGAGCTTCTAAGGAAGTTTGTCTTTTACAGATTAGAAAGACAGAGCTAGAAGCACCTTTTCCCCTTTCTTCCTTATTTGAACACTGAAATGATGCCTGGAATTGTGGCAGCACTCTTGAAGACAAAAAGCCAAAAATCTGAAGAGCTCAAAACAGAGAGGTAAAAGGAGTCTGTTTCTTAAGTGCATCATTGAGACACTGAGCCACTCACTACCAGCTATCTTTTATCTCTCACCTTCTCATATAAAAAATATAAGTCCCTCTTGGTTTCATTTACTTTGGTTGGGTTTTCTTGAAGCTAAAACATTCTAAGTAATTCAAGCAGTTTTTTAATCCACTGTTCCTATGTTCTTTAGAACTTCCTTTAGAACCCATCAATCGTCATTACTCTAATACCTTGTTATATTTAATAATCATCTATATTATCTCATATTTGTGAGAATATGTTGGACAAAATAGGAAAAGTAAAAATTGTGATGATACTCTTGGTGGGGGCATGAACTCGAAAGTCAAGATGGATTTTTGTTAAATGTGTTTTATTTTTTATTTGCTCTTTTTCTTTCCTCCTCCTTCCCTTCCTCTTTTTCTCTCTTCTTTCTTCTTCCCTCTCTTCTTTTCTATTTCCCTTCCACAAAATGTTTATTTTCCTATATGCTAGGCACAGTGTTAACATAGAGCACTGACGAAACAATCTGTATATATGCAATTGCATGTTAAGTGTGATCACCTCGAGAAAATTGGCAAAATGGATTGTCTCAAATGTGGATATTATGCTTTACACAGGCTGACTTAATACATTGACTTTGCTGGGGTCTTGGGAGAAGATCTCAGATTATTCAATTCTCTTCCAAGAGGCTGTAGCCAGCAATTGAAGAAATACATCAAACATATTTAAAAACTTGAAAAATGACCCTAAATCAAAAGTCACTGAAACACAGCTTCCACAGTAGAGGGGCTGATTTATAATCAAGTGACATCTTATATTGGTAATGCCATATAATAAAATGGTTTGATTTATTCAACAATAATGTCATTGGTTATCTACACATGCAGTAAAATCTAGATATACAAATATTCAAAATTTCTAATTTTTTGTAACTGAGGTTACAAAGATTAATGTATCATCCTTTTGGCTAGTTGCATGGGGATGGGCAGAAGTAGGACAAGGGATTTACTGATTGACATTATAGTCTTAGTTGAAAATAATCTTTGATAGTGCTCAGTCTCCTTCAGGTTTTATCATTTTCTTTTTTTCCCTCAATATAGCAGCATCTTATTTCAATGGTAATCTTATGTGTTTTTATGCCATGAATACAAGTGACTTTGATTTATGTACACCCCTTGGGATAATGAAACTAGTTTCCAAATTATTAAAATAGGGAGGGTAATGCTGGGTTCACTTCTGAAGTCACATATTCACAAGAGCTTTGAAATGTTGGTATGTTTATTTCACACATTGAAATTTCAGGTTGTTGCTGTTGCTTCATTTATAAGGTCCTAAAATATCACAACAACGGCAACAAAAAGTCCCTAATCTGTTTTACTAATAATGATCTTTGCTTTTAGATTACTTGTATACAAGTTCATACCTTGCATTAGTTAAAAAGTATTATTAAACCTATATACTTTTGCCTGATAACCACATAACCTTTTGAGATAACAAAGACAAAACAAAACAGAATAAACCTCTAAATATTTTGTGAGCTATAAAAAATCATCAAGCCAATTCTCATAGTACATTTTACTGATATTTGTCATAGCTTAGGATAATTAAATGTGAAATACATGGAATAAATACAATTTTTCTGTTTGGTTTAACTTTTAAAAAATTTTCTTGTTTGTAAATTTGTTTCTTTTTTTATTGGGTAAGATTGGTTTATGACACTATATATGATTCAGGGATACAGGTTAATACCTCTTTAATCTCTGTTTTTAAAGTTAATACATACCCCCAATATTGAGATATTCCATCTATAAATATTTTAATCTTATTGTGGGAGGAGGCATTAACTCATAACATTTTGGAAGAAAAGTTATAAAATAATGATGAGTTTAGTTATTTGTAAGATCTAATAATTTTCTCAATGGGTCTTTTTCATTAAAAAAAGTTCTTTTACTCTATATTTGAAGATGAAATTCACAGCAACCAGATTTTCCTTAGATGCTTTCATTGTTTAAAAAAATAATTTAGAAATATTTTTCTTTACTCTTTGAATTTAAATAGTGTCTTTTGTAAACTAGAATAATTGCAAATGGCCTTTGTGAAGAAAAGGGTTAATGGCAGCAGATTTGGACTTCTATCCTTAGAAAGCCTTATTTGCAAGATTGGTCATTGGCTAATGTCTGGAATTTAAATTTCTGCAGTTGCTGACCATTCTTAACTAGTAAGGTTGGCTCAATGTATCCAGACTACAGCACAATGTGCTTTATGCTGAACTTCTGCTTTCCTTCTGGGAGCCTGGAATTTTGGCACATGCTAAACAGGGGGTGCTGACATGATCGGCCCCCTATAAAAACCTTGGATACTGAGTCTCTGCTAGTTTCCCTAGGTAGAAACAGCACATACGTGTTGCTGTATTTTTTTTTAATGGGGAACAGTGAGCTGTGTGTGACCTCTCACAGAAGGGGGTGAACATAGGGAAGTCTGCACATGGTTTCTTCCAGACTCTACTTGTGCCTTTTATCTGCCTCTGCTGTCTATCTCTATTCCATTGCAGGTTTTGGTCTTAACTGTGAGTACAACTATATGCTGAATTCTGTGAATCTTTTCAGAGAATTTCCCAACATGGAGTGGTCTTGGGCACCCCAACACACCTTTGCAATATTTCAACATTTTTTTAAAGTAACAAACTTGACATAAAAATTTAAAAGCACAAATGTGTCATAACTGCTGATTTATTGGGTTTTTTTGGTCACAAAGATTGATTCAATTTTATCTCATCTTTCTGACAAATAGGTCAAATTTTATTTATCTTTCCAGTATTCCAATGACAGCATTTCATAGTCCCTAAAACATGACAAGACATCAGAGATATCCGGTTTTACTATGAACACGACATAAAAAGAAATGAACATGCAAATTTTAAGAAGAAGTCATGATGTGTGATGGTATAAATTTTAATCCAAATAAGGTCAAGAGTGGCCATTTATAACTCCAGCCTGGGGAGGGGGGAAATGGAGCAGGGCGGGTAAATGTGTAACAGCTGGCAAACCTCTGTTGCCAGCTCCTATTTTAGATTACTCAGTCCTGGCTCTATGAACTGTAGTTCTGAATCTCAAAGAACCTTCAGAGGGGATTTTTGAAACTTCATTTCTTTTTAATTTTCTTAGGCTCATTAAGTTAGTAAATGCAAGAGGAAGTGTGACTTAAAAGAACCTATGGTAGGTATGATGATGAATAATAAGTCAGAAAAGCAGACAGCTGTAGTTTTTGATATGAGTTTTAAGTTGATGCCTTAAAGTTGCCAGTTAAGCTATTGTGAAAACTTGCCATTGACTAATTGCATGTTGGCTTATTTAGAAGGGAAAGTCTGAAAGTCAATTAAGTAAATCTGAAATGGTTATATTGCCTGAGCTGTCTCAGAGCACCTATTTATAAGTATGCTGGGGCTTGGATACATTTTTTAAATGTTAGTAACAGGTTTCAAAATTCTGTGAGTTTCATTGAGGGGAAAAATACATTACAGTTTTTGCCATAACAGAAAATAGAAATGAAAAACAAAGATGTTGCTTGTATAATACAAAGGCTATCTCTAGTGCTGACTGCTTTCCCAGGCTTTATATCTCATATCTCTATTCCACTGGTATTAATGTTAACTATTGTAGTATAAAAGAACTAGAATAACAATACTTAACTAATTTAACTTGATCTTGGTGTGAGTGGTAAGGTTATTTTCACCTTTAGTATAAATAAATTCTTCATTATCTTTTTTAGTTTTTTAAGTATTATATGTAAATAATTTTAAAACCTACTTTATATTTCCCTAGTTGTACAATTAGTCCAATCAATCTAAATGTGCACACTGATTATTACCACAAAAGGTCCTAGAAGGTTTATGATCATAGTACCCATCAATGCATAGGAGAATTCTACACATTTTTTCCTAATCCATGAGAAATCTCACCTCTGTTTTCATACCTTCATACATTAAAATTCTTTCCTATTCCCAGATTATTTCCCTGTGAACATTTCTTTATAATATCTACCTAAGTCTCATCTTGTGCATTTCTTCAGTTGTTAATAAAGGGGTGTTGCAGATACATTTGATTGAACATCTGTATTTTATTGAAGCAATGACTTTCTCTTCAGTGCTTCCCCTTTCCAATTTCCTGGTCACTCTGAAGGAAAGCACGATAATGTTGAACACTTGACCACAGCTCTGATTTAACAATGTGTGATTCACCCACCATATCCAATTCTCCCCTTTCTGTTCATGTGCAGGAGAATGCACTTTTCTGATTCCAGCAATTTCATGGATCTCTACCCAGCTTCTCTCTCATCAATCAATTATGAATACTTTGCTGTGAAAATTATTTCTCATAAAAACACATTCTGTTTTTTCCTGCTTAAAAACCAAGAAAACCAAAACCAAGTAACATAATTATATGCCCTCTAATTCCCTTCTTCTTTTTCACTTTATCATCCATAGTCCTTTAGACAAGACCTAATGCTGTGTCCAGTGAGCCCCAATCTTCAGTCATTTGAGTAGGGCCTTCATGATTGTTGCATTAGCTATACTCTTTTTAAAAAATATTATTTACTTAATGATTTAATTTAAATCAACTCACTAGTTGGTGTGACCTATTTCTAATTTAAACAAGTTCACTACCTCTTGTAGTCTTTGTCTAATAATAGTTGTGCAACTATAAAATTAATGTCCTAGTTATGATTTCCTAACAGACATGCAATTAAATAACATTTGAAATATAAAACCACCTAACACAACTCTAATCACGCTAAAACCTATAGAACCTTGTATAAATGACTCACTTCTAATTTTTAGTCCTCTGACGCTTCATTTCTTTATGAGAATTTCTCTTTCCCATCTCCCCATCACAGATGCTTACTTGTGTCCCTTTGTGCCTTCATGACTGGGTTTAAGTAACCTCTTCTGGCCCTATTCTGTTGACTCAGCCTTTTTCCTTGTGCAGTTCATATTTGCATATTATGACATTCTAAATTTCATTTTCCAGTAATTTAAAGATTTTACACAAGTATTTGTGTAATCTCTCTACTCTCCCCCAAGGTATATTCTTCTTCAAATCTCTGCTTGAAGACAGAGGTGAATATCCTTTAGTTCTAAAATCTTTCTCCCCTACCCTATACAAGGTTCAATACTGCCATATACTTCCAATAATTCTGATAGGCTAATAACCATATCATGGATGAATGGACAAGGCATGATATTTGATCTTTATGTTTTTATAGCCTTAGTTGGGGAAATAGAATTATTTCTATGATATATGTTAGGACTACTTCAGTTTTTAGGCCAAAGTGTTAGCATATATAAAGGCTTAAAAGTAAAGGAAAACAGAGATTTGGGAAAATGGAAAGAAACTCAGATTATCTAGAGCACAGAATGTGAGAGCAAAATTGGAAAAGATATCAGTGGGGAGGTAAGCAGAGACCATGTGACTAGGGCCTTGGAAGCTGCACGAAAGAGTCTGGATTTGATCCTGGGTCAGTGGTGAGCAACTGAAGGGTGACACCAGTCACTGGATTTAGGACTTACCTTAGTCCAATCTGAACTCATTTTAGCTTCTTAACTAATCACATCTACCAAGACCCTATTTCCAAATAAAGAAGATCAAAAGAGATTTGGGTGGACATGAATTTTGTGAGGAGTCTATTCCTCTCCTTACAGTGAGATGAGTAACATCTCTAATAGATACCCCAGTGGGTTCTGTTGCAAGTGGTTCACAGATCACACTTTGAGTAAGAAACTCTGAGGCCGATCTTCTTATCTAGTCTAGCCAGGAATATCAGGTAATCAGAGAGCTACGTCTTTATTGGAAATTCTGTCATATTTTGAAGGCATATTATATGCCAAAATATCTCAGAAAAATTGCTTTTATTAGATTTCATTGTTTCAGTGATATGCAACAAGTCATATAATGGTGAACATGATATCAAAAAGCAAAGTGCTATGACTGTCTATTGAGAAACTGAATTATTAAAAAGGAAAACAGAAAGCTTATCTATAAAAGATGAACAAAGATAGGTTGGCTAAAAAAGTATCTGCAATGTAGCTGGGTTAATGTTTCATAGAAAATCTTCATCTGAAAAACATTTATGACAAGTCTTTGGAGGTACTCATAATGAATCTATAATTTATATTGAAATAACACTATCATTTTTGTTGTAAAATCCAAACCACATGAATTGCTTATTTGAAGATATATACCTGTATATAATTTTTATGAATCATTTTTGTAAATAAAAGGGTTAGTTAGATACCCTTTTAAGATCTCTTCTCAATCTAAGAGTTTATGAATTTATAAAAATAATTACCACTGTAGAAGAGACAATATAGTCTTATCACATTGTACTTAAGAGGGAAGGAAGGCAAGGCAGGAGGAGGAAGGAAGACCTAGAGGTACTGCTATTATGTGCTTCCTACCTTTGGTCAAGGACTATCACACCCTGAGAGTGTGAAGGCTGAAATCAAGGACAGAGGAAGCCTTCCCCTGCCAGAAGGCTCAAGGCTGAGCCTGTGGTGACCTTTCTGACCACAGAATCAAAAAGGTGTCCCTTTAATGCTGCTGTATCTGTTTTATGCTTGAAGGGTGACTATTGGTTCTTGCCTTGTATTCATAATAGCCAAGTATAACTGTTTTGGTCAGGGTTTCAGAATATTTCATTCAGTATTCAAATTTGAAATTATTACATTCAGAAATAGTTGAGTCTGATCAAAATGTCAATGAATGTTTTACTCAATGAAAACTAAAAAACAACTCACCCCCCAAAATTACAAAATCCTTAAAGTACTAACATTCAAACATTTTATTTTATTGTTTTAATAGAGAACTTTCATTTATGCTTTATTTTAACAACAAATCATGTTAGTTGATAATAATTGGCAATTGTTTTGTGGCCTGTTTGTGGTATGTCTGAAAGGCAATAATGTAATTTGAAACAGTTTACAGAGCTTTATAGAAAAAAAGGAAATTTTATGATGTGGTGTTTCAAATTAAACATTACCTGGAGTTTCCTAGCAAAGATTTCTCTCTATATAGTAGATGCCAGATAAGTATAAAAGGATGGAACGGTCTTATGGGCATAATGAAAACCTATAATTCAGAAATGTACTTTATGTCTTGTTCATATTATTTTTCATATGGTATATTTTTAATATAGCACATAAAATATAGAAAGAATTTTCTATTGATTGTCAACTTCAGAAGACTTCAAGTTCAACTTGAAAATGCATAAAAATAAATAATTTGATTGTATTAAATTATATTAAAAATTATTTACATAATGTGATCTTGAGTTCAGCCTAATGAGGGCATAACGACTCCATGCAGTACCTTCTAGTATTTTCAGGATGCCAAATAATTAATTCTATTTGTGGTTATTTATTGAAAATCTGTGACTCCTGTTAGGTACATCCTTGAGGCCTAAAAGGTACATCCTTTATAACCAGTTGCCATTAATTGGCATTATAACCAATGAAAACTTAGTAAATGATGAAAAACGGGAAATGGCGAGGAAGTGTAGCAAGGGAAGAGGATTAATAATCTTTAAGGATGCACTATTTGTGAACCTCTGTCATGCTCTGAGAATAATTCTGGTTCTCAATTAAGAATTAAAAAGAAGGCTAAGCAAGTAATAATTTGAACATATTTGTCCATGCAATGAAATAAGAGGGCCTCCCTGGTGGCACAGGGGTTAAAATCTCAGCACTATCAATCTATCCCCAGCTACTGCTGCATGAGTTCTGAAGCAGCAGACCTCTCCTGTCTCACCCGCTGCTCCCCTCAGTAGTGTATTTCAGTAAATCTCCTTGTTCTGCTCCCCACTCTGTCTCTGGTGAATCTCTCACCCCCTGTACCTCTGGCCTATACCCCAATTCTAGTATGCATAAATAAAAATAAATATTTAGAAAAAAGAAATAAGAAAAGACTATAGTAAAATAAAGCTAAAAGACAGTAAAGAAATAACTTTTAGATTTAATTATTGGTTTAAATTTGTTTAATTTTATGCATTTGTTATTTGTGTCAACATTTCCCAGTTTCTGTATTGAAACTAGCTAATTTCAATACAGGGCTAGCTACTTCCTAGAGATGACGTACCACTCCCCCATGAGTGGACCTTTTAGATGCAAACCAATGCATCCAGAGCCCATACCTTAACCACTCCTTTATTGGGCTCTCACCCTCACGGTCACCATCCACCTGCCCTAATCACTTCAAGGTTAGGTGCCAGACAAGTAGGGACAGTCCCTTTGTCCCTGATCGTGCTGAAATTATTCAAACCATTGAATCTGAAGTATACTTACCTTGCCAGTTCCTTCCCCCAGAAACCACAATAAGACTTGGCCACAAGTTTTTTCTTTTGAAATACAGCTATCCCCAAAAATTTCAGGTAAGGGAATATGGACCTAATTCAGTGTATGCCATGTTTGTGTTACTTGCACGTTTGCTTGTAGGGGAATGGACTATCACTCCTCATTTATTTAGTACTTAATTTTATCCACTGTTGTGGCTCCTGGATTTATTAAAGTTTTTAAAGTTAATTTGAAAGATAAAGATACTGGACCAACAGTTTAAGGCAGATCCGGATGGGTCCCTCTGTAGGAGCCTCTGAGATACAAGATGAATAAGATCCAGTTACTGCACTCCAGAGAGACCAAATGTGACATAGAGCATAGTTATCCAGTGGAACAAATGCTCTTAAAATGGTGTTCCATGTGCTTTTGATTCAGAATAAAGGGGACTTCTCTTTGCCTGGGAAAGTTTGGGAAGGCTGCAGAGAAGAGGGAAAGGAAACAAAGGCAGTTCACTAGGTAAGAAATGGGAATGTACCATTGAATCCCAGTGCTACCAGATTTCAAAACAAGGGAAATATTAATAACTTGGCATACTGTAACTCTTGTCAGTGCTTCATGTCTTTCTTCTCTGTCAGCAGTGAGAAATATATTCAATCTTTTTAGCATTAGTAGAAGTACCTAAAAAAGTAAAGCAGTTGGACTTTTGATATGTCACTGCACTGCAGCAGAATATAATGCTATTTTCAGGATTTACGAAAATGCCAATGCAGTTTGGGCCATGATCAAGGAGCCATGCCCGGTGAAGCCCAGATATTCCTGTCCCACAGGTAATTCCCTTGGGCAGAATGACTGTAAGACACTGAGTATATTTTCCTTACCCATAAAATTCATACTGTAAGAGGGTGGTCCTCAGAAAAGGGGAGTGTCCCAGGTTCCCTGCCCCACCCAAGGGAGGGTGTAGCTGAGCAGGAGAGATAAGAAGCTGGAAAAGGAGAGAGAAAAAAAAGAGAAGGAAGGAAGCAGGAGGGAGAGCCAGAAGAAGCTCAAGGAGCAGAGAGATGTGTGAGGAAGCTGCACTGGCCTGGGCTGTTTGAAACAGATGTGGGTGAGAGACCGTGGGGAGGTGACTATGGCAACGTTGATCTTGGTTTTGATTTTGCTTTTTAACTCCCAGAATTGTCTGACTGTTTCTGACCCTTTTCTATGGGTCATGGCAGGCCTTCGGGCCTTGCCTTGGGCCAGTCCCATTTAGGTGAACTTTTGCCCATGAGGTGTTGTGTAACTTTGGGTGCTTAGTTTAGAAACTATATTCTTTGTCTTTTCTGTATTATCACACTAATTGTATTAAAGTTTCTTTTCCACTTAAGGTCTTCTATGTTTTGTCCTGATGCTGCGGATGGCAGAACCTATTTAGAATGGGCAGGTTTGGGGGTTCTGGGGGTGCCCCTCTCCTTGCCCTGTAACAATACCAGTAAAATAAATAGAAACTGCTTTCATCCTCATAAATGTATAGCATTTGCCTGTAGTGATATAGTATTTAGAACTCAGGTTAGAATTGACATTGCTGAAGTTGAGCCTGGAATGTTCAGCTCCAAGAAATGTCAACAGCAAAGATATAATCTGTTGAGTCTACTGATATAATGTGGTTTTGAGAAATAATGCAAAAGGAAAGGTTTGCATCAGAAAATAAAACAATTTTTAAAAATTCCACTCTTATTTCCATTCTGTTAAGTTATTTTGGGGGAAACTTTAGCAATGTTACTCATGGCATCACTAATTTAGCAGCTGAGTCCCTTTTCACTTTGCATTGTGGCTGACACAAATCATTGAGGATCTCCATACAGTAAATCATTTGAGAAATATATAGAGACAGTGAGCCAAGAAAGCCACTTATCATTTAATTAAAGGTGACTTAATGTTTTTAACCCACCTAGAAAAGGAAAGAGATCATTCACTTTTATCACTAAGCAGTGTTAATTCAGAGGGGAAAATGTTGAACTTTGCAATAGGGAGGTGGTTTGGAATAGTTTAGAAATAAAGAAAAGTACACCTAGATTTTTAAGGGCCTGGTTTCTTGTTAGGATTATATAATTTCATAACTCATTCCCTAGTTAATGTATGCTCACTACTGGTAGTTCCATATTACTGAAATGTAATAATTAGTAGGTTAGATATATGGATTCTAAGGTCTCTCTCAACTTTCTAATTCTATAATAGTGCCTTATACAGTAGTCTGTGCAATAGTGTTATTTGGCCTTTAAAATGAATTGTTATGCTTCATAGATTCATTCTTTTTCAATTGTTAATAAAATTATAGTAGTTCATGCTTCATAAATTATGTCATTTAATATAGAAGATGTCTATAATTATCCTAGCTCTTCACAAATTTTGCTTTCTGCAAGACTCAATATTTTACCCAAAGGTAATCAGGTGATACATTGTATATAAAAATAAAGCACAAATCTGATAAAAATTATACATCTTATTCTTTCTTTGTGAAACTGTTACAGTGGTTAAAAAAATCTTTAGTAGCAGTCCATTTGTCATCCAACCTAGGTCCCTCTAATGAACTCAATCCTTTGAAAAATGAAGAGGCATTGAAATCTGTGTCAAAGTCTGACACATCACGTAGGACACTACTACAGAAAGAGCAGATGAATCAAAACACAGAAACATCATACTATACCCCTGGCTGTGTCTTTTCCAGTTTTAGAAATTAGATCCTATTACTTTATTTTTAATTCATGTTCCTAAATCCCACTATTTATTCTCTCAAACTTCTAGCATTCTTAAATGACACTTAAGTGCTTGAAACTGTTTATGTGCTTCACACATAGTCATTCATTTAATTGCCACAGCACCTTCTAAGTAGGCACTATTATTGCTCTCATTTCATACAGAAGGAAAGTCAGGACAGAAATGTTTCAGTAACTTATACTGAGTCACACAGCCAGATTGTTAATCTAATCCAAAATTTCACCTTAAGTTAAACAAGTTAAGTCCTTAGACATCTGAATCATAAGAGCTGGCTGATGTGAGCAAGTCACATAATCTAAAAACTAATTTTAATGAAAGTTTGTTTACAAAGGTCATCTTATTAAGTATTTAGTAGGGAGCAATGATAGTAATATTGTCACTAGAATGGAACTATCATTAAATTTCATGAAAACACATTTTTAGATAGCTGTCAGCATAATTTTAAAAACTAGAAATTTAATAAGAGCATGGTATTGATATGAATGTTTGTTTAGTAGCCCAAATTTCAGTGTGATTCTCTGGGTAATATCTTAAGATGTGTCATAGTATTTTGTGGAAATGGATTGGTATGATGATTGTTAGTTAATTTTCCAAGTGAATCCCCCTTTCTGTCTCTCCTTATGCAATATTTCTAATGTAATTGGCAAGTTGAGTCACATTAGCAGGTGGCTAGAAGGAATGATTTATTGCTGGTAAATAAGGTGAAGTACTAGCAATATGTAGATCTGGAAAAAAAGTGATTTAAGTTCTGATGATATAATATCTCAAACTGTAGCTGAATGCTTTTACTTTTTTAATGAACTATAGTCACTATCAGACTTTCCAGATAATTCCTCCTTCAAGGGCAGACTTGAAAACCTCCAGCACATAGAGTTCATGTCACTATTTTCGTGAATGTTTCTCACATACTTTGCAAAGTCTAACTTTTAGGTTAGGCTACTAAAATTACACAAGACATAAAATTAATCTTTGGTAAAAAAGTAAAAGCATCAACATTCACATTATCTGCTCAGCCCTTATATCCTGTTATGTTTCCTTGTGAAAATAAAGTACTTTATTTAAAAGCAATATTTATTTTTATTGTTACTGAAGTACATTATTTTACATCCTTGCTAGGATTTTGACAGTACAGGATTCTCCCCTTCTTGGTGTAGTCACTGTATCCCTCCCCTATTTCTCTGCCATAGTCCATTGTGAAATACTTTATTTTGATCTGAAAATACTTGGCTCATACTTTATTAATAATCTGATGTTCCACCCAATATTGTGTCAAGTTGGATTTTAAGAGAACTATAATTATTAACAATACTACCATACTACTATTAATGATAATGAGGAAAATCCCTACTAATGTAATAGTATATTTCTAAAATGTAGTATTTTAGTTCAAGTTTCACTTTGAACATAAATACTCAAGGTTTAGCATTAAGTCTTTCCACATTTAAGAGCACTTAAATGTTTAGACCTTTTTGTTGATCCAAGTTAAAAAAAAAAAGCAATATTTTTTCTTTTATATTTATGAGACCTACAATTGCATAAAGCTTCCAAAGTTATATAACTAAACTCAGCAACAGAAAACTAATTATATTCAAAGATGGGATGCTTGGCAGATATCCCACTATTTTCCTTCCCATGCTCATGGCAGACATTACTCATTGATCATGACCAGAGGTAGCCTTAGGCATTGCCTTGAAATAGTACGTTAGGAAGGCACACTCTGTTAGTCAGGATTGGCTAAGGGAGCAAACAAATCCATCATGAACAGACAAAGATAGAATGTGCACCTTAACTTCTCTAGGTCTCACTTATTTTTATCTATAAACTAAAATGGATCCACTAGACACAAATTAAATGAAATCAGCCCTGAGCTTCTAAGAAAGAGAATGGAGGTAAATATCACCCAAAAGTTGTTTATCTTAATTTTACATCCTTTTAAATCTACAAGTCCAGAGAAAGAATGTCCCTATATGAAGCAATCCATTTTGTAACGGGATATTAGCTAGGATTCCAACCCCAGGAATTCCTTCCCACAGGAAATATGGCCTTGCAAATTTGAAGGGCTGTACTACGCAAAGGAAGTGAGTTGTAATGTTTCTATATGTCAGAGAAGTAAACCCTAACCCACTGAGTATTTCATGGAATGCCCAGGCAAAGTATAGAAGTGAACTGTTTGTCAGTGAAACTGAAAATTATTTCCTCTTGTCGCTTTATTCAGTTTTAGGGATGCCTTTCCTTCATAATTTATGTATTCTTGATTATAAGTTTCACTGGTGGCTTACTGACAAGCATTAGAAATTAAATACAGCTATTAAATTTGGGAATGTCTGTGTGTGTTTAGGAGAGCAGGTTAAACCTACAAAGAAAAGAATACAGTACTTGAGCTGTATCAGAAACAAACCAAAAACCTAAACCAGAAAACCATAATATCAAAATATTAAACTTGTAAATTTCACAAGAGTTACATGTTTGCTCATTGTAGTAGTATCCCATTATGCCTAGGATAATGCCCTAGCTTGGTCTGAAAATACAGAGGTTTGTTTTTTTTCCCCTGACACTTCTGGAGGCTGAAAATCTGAGATCAGGATGCCAACATAGTTGGGTTCTGGTGAGAGCTTTCTCTCTGGCTTGCAGATGGTTACTTTTTTACTATATCCTCACATGGCCTTTCCTTAGTGGAAGTAAGAGAGAGATATCTCTTACTCTTCTTCCTTTTATTAGACCATAATCTTTTTATGAGCACCCCATCCTCATCACCTCGTCTAAATCTAATTGCCTTCCAAA
Organism: Scalopus aquaticus; assembly: GCA_004024925.1. Classification (NCBI taxonomy): domain Eukaryota; kingdom Metazoa; phylum Chordata; class Mammalia; order Eulipotyphla; family Talpidae; genus Scalopus; species Scalopus aquaticus. The sequence goes on from PVIJ01006799.1 coordinate 73,653, forward strand.
GGCCCCAACTCCAGAAACCATTACATTGCATTTAGGACTTCAACATACGAACTTTGGAAGGACACAGACATTTGATTTTAACACTGAGCAGGTGACTGTTGACTGGTTGATTTAAAGAAAACTTGAGTTTGAGGTTTAACTAAAATGCTAGCAGCTCATCTGAGAACAATATAAGGTTTTCATCTAAGAAAATCAGAGGAAAAGAAAAACTATTAGAATATAAGAGGTGATACTAAGAGTATATTAAGGTGATCAAATAAAACTCAATATAAAAAATCAATAACTTTATTAACATTAGCAATAATGAATTATAAAACATAGTGATAAAGGGATCTGATTCACAGTAGCAACAAAATCTATTTATGCTTAAGAAGAAATGTAAAATATGTAAGACTTTTTCAAAAAGGGTATTTAAAAATATACATATATAAAGTGCTATTCCATATTTTTCAGTGGAAGAAAACATTATAAAGATCAATGGCTCGTCCTCAAGCATATGTGGAAGAACAGCAATGCCTAATAAGTAAATATGTTTTTTTTTAAGATTTATTTATTTATACATACAAGCTGGGGTACAGGCCAGACGCGTGGGGTGGTGAGAGGGTTCACCAGAGATAGATTGGGGAGCAGAACAGGCAGATCAGAAATACACTGCTGAGGGAAGCAGCTGGCGAAGCAGGAGAGGTCTGCCACACCATGTGGGATTCTCCCCGGCTGGGTCTCAAACTTGCATTGCGTGCCGCCAACAGCTCCACAGCGCAGCACCCAACCGTTGCGCCACGAGGGAGGCCCCTAACAAGTAAATATTTTTAGAAAAAATAATGATGGGATTTGAACTAATAATACCCGAAATATAATATAAAGCAATTTAAACTGTTTCTTTTGATGCAGAGATAGAAAAAGATGGAAATGCAGGAATACACATGAATATAGTGTATATTAAAAGTTTCATCCCAAATCAGTAAAAGTACTCAAAATTTCTCAATAAATTGTATTATGACAGCCAACTATCTTTTGGGAGAAAATTAAACTCATAGTTACCATCATAAGCAAAACTGCATTTCAGAGAATTGAATGAGAATAAATATTCAAAAATTATAAAAATACTTGAAGGAAGAATGGATTTTTTTGTAACTATGGTTGCGGAAAACTTTCCTAAGCAATACACAAAACTCATGAATTATGTAAAAGTTACTTATGACTTTGACCTCATAAAAGAAAAAAACGAAGAAACTTTTATGAGAAAATAATAAAAAGATGTTAAATGATAAGCTACAGACTAGGGGAAACATTTACAACATAATTTAAAGATGCACAATATATAAAGAGTGCCTAGAAATGAATACACAAAACATGAAGAAACAAATAGAAAGTGGACAGAAGTACACAGGATCATTTTCAGAAGAAATGTATATGACCAATGCATATTTTAAAAGGCTGTATTTATCAAAATTTAAAATAAGCCTGAACTTTTTCTTTGCCATCTACTTCTAGGAATCTGTCCCACAGAAATACTCAGTCAGTAAAATACACTTACAAGGATATTCTCTCTTTTTTCATAGATTTTTGCTTTTTATGGTAGCAAATGGAAACAAACAATAAACTCAACAAAGGAAAAAGCAAATAAATTACAGAACAGTCCATTTTTATAAGCAACTAGGTCTGTATATAGGATCCAAGTTAAAAATAGTTACCATTGAATAATAGACTCATAAATAAATTCTTGTGACTTTTATATGTATAAATATTTGTGACTATATATTGTTTGTGACTATATATTGTGACTATATATTTGTGACTATATATTGTTTACTCCATATACTTTTGTATGGATTGACTCTTTTAGTGTGAGAACATATTCATGTGCTTTTTTGTTTAACCAAAAAAAGAACCCCCCTCCTTTTTTTTTAATTAAAGAGAGAAGTATTTAGGGAAGGTCAGGCGTGGTGACTCAAGCTCTTCCTCATATGAGAGAAAACTGCTTCAAGGAGGGTGTGAGAATCACATGTCTTTCACTAATGTGGTTTGGGCCTCTCTATACTATATTTTCTCTTGACCTCGGGCATTGCTGCCAATTTTTCTTTTCTGGGGGGTGTTCAAAGAGACATAAAAGGAAATTCTTTAAGAATGTCAGATCCTCTTTGTGCAAAAGTGGCATTGTTGGAAGAGATTTTGGATATGATCTAATTCAACTCCCAAGCTTTATGTGGAATCCTGATTTCCGAAAGGGCCAGGAAACTTTAATGGGAATTTCATATTTCTCATGTTTGAGTCACATCCTCTTATCCAGAAACCTCGGAAAACTTTACCACTGAAAACCCAACTGAGGTGGTACTACTCTCCCAACTTTTAAGCCAACAATGTAACATAGCAAAAAAGCTATTTGAATTTCGCTCAGAGGAATACAAATTAATAAATATTTTTCAGCAGACAAATTATTATTGCAATACCATCTGATGACTCATAAAAATTGTTTCCCAGTATCATTTCAACTTCCTATATAAGGACTTTTAATCCATAAACTTCCCATAAATTCTGCCATATTATCTTCTATCAATTCCGCTGAGCACTGATCTGGTTGGTTTATCTTCATTGATCAAATCATTAAAGGGGAGTTGTTGGCCATGTTGGTGTTTTTCAGTCACATTGAATTCTCTTAATTAGCTTCTGTGTGTCCCAAACACCCTTCAAGAAACTCACTGATATTCTTAGATATTAGCAAGGAAAGGCTAGAAATTGTCTGATTTGGTAATGTCTGTTTTCATAGACATTGTGCCCAATACGTTTCTTAGAGTCTTTCTGATTTGCATCATGTATACTTCCTCTATATACTCACATGTGTGTCCCTAAAAGAGACTATCTCTCTACTTTTAGCTCTCCACTTTTAGATCTCTGTTGGCCTCTTCTGAAATGGAATATAGTTCTGACTATGAAATCAAATAGGTTACATTAATTCTCACTAGGCACTTGTGTTGCTCTTATTTGTTCCTCTCCTAAAGGATTCACATGGTGCAGAGGTTATTGGCATGCCATGACTCTTCTTTTGGAGCCTCAAACTTGGCTTTCTATGGGGGCTATGTGTTTTAGTTTCCTAAGTGGGCTTAGCAAGCTATAAGCCCAGATGCTTGAGACACATGTTTAGAAGAATGAATGCACCAGGTTTCCCCCTCCAGATATTTGGAGTGCATGCAGTAGAACCTTGGACTCCTAGACCTGAGGCCTGCGTAATAACTTTAAAACATGATTTTTAATTTTTTAAATTTCATGAAAATGAAAGTCATTATGCTGGAAATATTCTTTCTTTCCTAAATTCTTTCATGTTATATTATCTATATGTTTATAAGGGACAGAAATGATTCTATTGGCTGCCATTGAATGAGGGAGCAGAATAGAGATGAATAAATCAGAACTAATACTCAACACACATTTCTGCAATCTTGTTTGTTTGATGTGGTGGCTGTTGGGTCTATGGAAGTACACCTTCTGTTTATACTTCCAGGTGTTCCTTTTATCTTTAGATAAAAGTGTACAGGGGAAGCTGCCAAAATTAGTCTACCTTTTGGGCCCAGGCCACAGTTAAACTTAGATATAAATGAGATCAAAGCATTTCCATTCTGAACCAAATAACTGCAAACTAGCAGTGCTGCTGGTGGTTGTGTGAAATGGCTGAACACCTTCTGATTTGGAACAGATAAGCAATACATTATAGGCTGAAAGACACTAAAAGAGGCAGCATACATGTATGCTTTTGAAATGACTCCCTGCCTTCCAAGATTTGACAAGGGAACAGCTGGGTAGATTTTCGATTATAATCTAGTGGGGAGCTCCCAGTTCCTTCTGAATGCTGCCTCATGTTCAACTGCCCACAGAAGAACAGTTTCTTTCTTCCCCCAATTATAAGTGGAGTTGGTTTTGTTCATGAATCTTCCATGCTTCTTTTAGGTTAAGTCATACTATAGGGTCCTTTGTAAAATGGCAGCAATTTCCCGACCTTTTCCTTTTTCATGTTGCTTTCAGGTTCTGAGTTTGGTGGAGCATCAGACTAATGTGCGTGGGGTGGGGTGGGGGGTGGAAATAGAAGTCCCTTGGGCTCTCGGTAGGAATCATTAAATTATTTATTACAATATTTGCACCACTTTTGTGAGTGAAAGGGAAGTATTAATAATTAAACTTGAATGATTCTAGTAAATTGAGACTGTCATAGCAAATTGGGATGTCTTGTCACCTGTGCTTAGAGAAATGGGTGATCTCTGATTCCTAGAGCCTCAGTTCTATTCTAATGCTTCTTTTCCTATGCAAGGTTGGACATTTGTGGTCATTCCCTTAGGTTATTGCAGATGATCACTTCATTTTCTGCTCTTGATAGCAAACATTGCAATAAAAAATGGATAATAAATTTCCATATGACTCAGATACAGCCCCTTTGATAAATAATATAGCTCCAGAATAGGTTTTGCGGCAAAGAAAATGTTCTATACAAATTCTTTAAAGAAGTCTTTTAATTGGATTTTCATACCACCACCCACTATTCACGAGGAAAGTCTTAAAGGGAGCAGCAGCTCCCTCAGGCCATTTCTAGCACAGAGATGTACATTCAGTACCAACAACACAAAAAAGCTGTTGTAACTTCACCCAAACTATTTTTTGTGTCCAGCATATTTTTGTCTTCAAACTGGAGCGGAGTTGCTGTGTTTCCTTTCTGTTTGTTTTACCACTTCCCTTCTAAATATTTTGCATCATCCTGGAGATTTTCCCAAGTTGTGGTCTGCTTGCTGGAGAGCCACATTCCTCTGACTTGTGGCATTAAGTTGTGTTGCCATGGCAAGGTTGTTTATCATAAGGGAATACTTTGCAGGATGGGTACCGCCCACAACAATTTCAACCTCCTTTTCTCCTCTGATCCACACACTCAGATATTCTGAGACAGCAGCCCAGATATGGCTTTCTCTAATCGTAAACTACATTCCTAGAATGTGAACTTTACTTTGTTCCACTTTCAAGATAGGGAAATATTTGGCTCTGTTTATTTCTTTCAAACTGGGCAGTGCCCTCTTGACTGTTATGACTAATCCACTTGTCAGGACTAGAATCTCCTAACAGTTGTTTCCCCTAGGTAAATCATATCGCTCACACTTGTGAAGTAAAATGGCCAACAGAGACCAAAGAGTGACCTTGTGATGGTTGAAACCTATCCACTGGACAGAAGCCTCTGTTGACCATGAAGATTTTTTTTCCAAGTGAAAGAAAGCTTGGTCAGAACCTGACAGTTCTGCTCCCTCACATTTCTGCAGAGGAACCAGCTTGAGGAGAGATAAGAGCCCTGCGTTGACACCCTGATTATACCTACCTTTTTATTTTTTAAATGTGGAAATTGACTTCATCCAATTAATAGGAGCAGGAAACAGTTTTTGTTTTCTCTTCGTAGGAAAACATGAAGTAACGGTTTTATCTTAATTTGTCAGGCATTGCCCAAGAGACTACAGCCATGTGGGCTGGTGGCCAAAAAATTGCTCTGAGGCCCAAGTATTAACACCCAGATATAAAAAGAATGCTAATTGGTTTTCCAGCTGAAAAATAATAAGGTACTTGTTGCCAAAAATGCTGTATGGCATGGAAACCCCAAGTTTATACAATAGGACCTGATTGCAATCTGGGGGCTCCATTCGTACTTGTATGTAGAGCTAAACAAAGGGAGGTGTTTCGCTCTTCTGCCTTTGTAGAAAGCCTCTGCTCCAGATCTCAGCCTGGTGTTGCACCAGGCTTCCCACAGTCTTCCTGCCAAATCTCCAAGTTTTTTCCTGGCTGCCATTCAGGAAAGTACAGCTCCGTCTGTAGGATGGAAAGTTAAAAAGACCTTGCTTGGATACGCTGCAATATATACAAACACTAGCTGACGTATGGAGCAGGTTGGTTTTATACAGGGTGCTCCTGACTGCATTCTAAGGAAAAAGAACGTGAGACTTTTAAAAGTAATTTCAGTTAGTGAAGGAGATATTCACTAGAAGAAAAAAAATTTTTTTAAAGTAAATTCAGCGTTCCTCTTAATCCCAACCATCATCTCCCCCCCTTATTTTTACTCATTTGTAAAATGTCGGCTTACCTCCAACAGTCCAACAAGCTTGCACCATCCATAACTTAAGGTCCAAGCTTAGTATACACAAAAGGTACTGAATGTCGGTACTCCAACAAGAAGGTCATTGTGAGGTCACCCCAGGTTGCTAGTGAGTCATCTCGGGATCTTTGGCTGGTGCTCTCATGTCTTTGACTGATTGCCAGCCTTGCCTGTGGCTTTGCACTTTGACTCCAGGTCTGTCCCACTGATGCAAAGTGCTTGAATTGAAGGGGTTTCCTAATACTCTGAACTCTCTTCTCATTATTTCCATTTGATGGTAAATATCACTGCAGAATTCAGAGCATTTAACTAACATTATTAAAAAATCCTTTTAAATTATAATTATACTAAAATATGCTATTTCTTGTCACCAGTAATACTGTAGGTATGTTCCTTGTATTGCATGTAAAAATGTAACTAAGTTAAAAATATTTTATAAAAAATTAGTTTGACAGGAGAAGTAAAAGATATTCTCAAAACAACTAATTTCTGCCAAACTATGCAGAAAATAAAACAAGCCATAAAGTTCCATTAATGTGTACAAAATAAATTATTTTTGACAGAAACTGGCAAACAGTTGTCATTTTGTTTCTATGAATGCTTTTCTTTTGCTTGCTTGTTATTATTAGTGCATTTACCCCTAGAGTAGTCAGGCAGATTGGGTTATATTTAAGAGTTTGGAAAGCATTCATTTAAAGATGCTGAGCACCAGAACTTTATACCTGCAGGAGAAACTGATGGTAAAATGGGGAAGGAGCACAATGGACTTTGATGGTGACTATGGGTGTGGTGTGGTAACAACACCTAAAGGGGAAACCCTGGAGTTCTGAAACATGAACAATGATTTAAACCAATGTTATCTCAATTAAAAGAAAAATTAAGAACCATTGAGTTAGTAGTGCTGGCCTTTAATATGGTTCTTCCTCATTAAGCCAAAGTAGTTTTCTGGTGTCCTCCATCTGCCATGTAGGCGCCATCTTCTGTGGTACATTTTTGCCTCTATAACTTTATGCTTGCTTTTTCCCTCACCTAGAGTCAGCTCCTTTCTCCCCTCCACCTGGTAGGTCTCTGTTCACGTCCCACCTGATCTGTGACCACTTCAGAACTCTTTGGCTTCCCCTTTATCTGAGCTCTTATTGCTCATTTTTTTTTAATGAAACAAAGTAAGGATAGGGGGTGTTCACAAATCAGGTAAAAATGGAACTAGAATGAGAAGAGGAGAAGAAAGCATTTTTTTACTGCAAGGAGCAGAGACCACTCAACTAGCTCAAAGTCGGAATGCCTTGTAAGCCTACAGAGTCCAAGACATTGACCTTGCAGGTTATGAACTGAGAACTATGGGAGGCTTAGCCAGCTCGCCTCTCTGACTGTCAGGATCATGCAGTGTCCTGCTGACTCTTTCCAGGGAATATCTTCTACTTTCACATTCTTCCCTTTTTTCCCTTCCCTTTTTTCTGTGCTAAATTTCCCTCATGTATCATTTCAGGTTTCTTTCAATTCAATTATCTCCAAACCACTAAAGTAAACTTTTAGTAATTTAATTCCAAACTTCAGTGGATTTGTCATCTCATCACACGTTGGCAAGCCAGTCCTGTTCCATGAGTGTGCTTGAAAGGGCCAGGCATTTTCAGTACAAGCAGCTGCCGAGGACCAATCCTACAAGAACCTGTAGTGGGGAAGTTTCAAGGAAGGGTGATTGAGCATGTAGGCACAACAAGCATATCCACTACCTGCAAGTTGTATTATTCACCCAAGACAAATTCCTTCAGGGCAAAGAATAGATCATACATTGCTTACTCACTTCCATCTCTGTTAGCTCTGTTAGCACAGAGCTTTTCATCTACCAAGTGATTCATAAACTTGGATGAATAGAAGAATCATCTGGGAAACTTTTAGAAACATTTCAGCATCCAGTTTTTCCCACTGCCACCACTACCAGAGTTTCTGATTTCACTGGTAGGTTTGTCATCCAGACACCAGACATCAAGGACTTCCGTGTTTTCCAGATGCTAGACTTATTCTTACTGAGGTCACAGCCATAAGAAATTTTATTACAATATTGAAAAAGTGATTATCTTCATATCTGAAAATGTGCTAGAAATTCAGGAACTGTTAAATAGCTTAAACTTCTTGCTTGTCCTCAGTAGTCAGGTAACTATAAGTTACATTCACATTACATATCTTAGGTGGGGTGAAAACCAGTAATATCGGTAACTTTACAGACATTTTAGATATATCTCTTTTATAAAAAGATGTTAAATTTTTCAATTTTATATTTTTTATTTCCCCCCATTCCTATAACTCATGTCTTTAAATGGGGTAGTAAATGGTTATTTCTGCAAAATTTTGTAATCATATATCAGTGTGTGTGTGTGTGTGTGTGTGTGTGTGTGTGTGTGTGTGTGTGTAAAACTGGAGTATAGGCCAGAGGTGCAGAGGTGATGGTGAGATGATTCACCAGAGACAGGGTGGGGAGAAGAACAGGCAGATTTACTGAAACACACTGCTAAAGGGAGCAGCAGGCAAGACAGGAGAGGTCTGCTGTGCCATATGTGGGTTAGCTCCTTGGCCAGGGATTGAACTCATGCTTTAGATTTGTGCATCTTCAATATGCAGCCCTGTACGTTGATTCTTTGTAAAGTGGGTCTCATGTAGCTGGGGAAATTTAAATTTTAATTGTAAATTCTGAAGTGATGACAACTCAAAATGCAATTTATATGATATTCTAATTATTTCAGTGGTAATTTTGATATTAACATTCAATAAATTCGGACTGAGCCCAATTTGCCTCCAGAATAGCAAGGGACTAATTTATAGCAGACACTGGATACAGATACTCATTCAGATACTCTTTACCAAATATACTCCTTGTAGTTACTAAGCTCTGCCTTAGGCTTTGCAACTGTCTGATATGATTGACTAATTGGAGAATTCGTTGAGAGTCATTTCTATAGTTCTTCAGCCTGATCAGGAAAAGCAAGGGGATTTTCCAGGCTTTCAAGTAAATTGAATCAGTTACTGGTTCCTGAGGAAATAACACTGCCTTTCCTGCCCAGTGTCTCTGAGACCACCTTGGGACATTTGTTAACAACCTCTAGAAGTCAAGCCACCCTAATCTTATGAAAACATTGGGCAGTGATTTTTGAAAGAAACTGTGAGTCACAGGTTTTACATTTTACCCCTATTTCTTCTGAGGAGTCATTTTGCCCTATAACCTGAAATACTCTTAAGGAAGATCTTGTAGTATTGACTTCTTTGGCAAAAGCTCTAGAGAAAGAATAAGTACTGTAGAGACATCTCTACCAGTTTTTGATACAGTGTAGCCAGATTCAATTTCCTTCTTGTGTTACAGCACAGACCAGTGCAGTATCAACACTTCGAAATCTCAGAGCATCTTGAGGATCCCTTCTTGGAATTGCCATGGTCAGTAATATGAATTTTGATGCTAATTCTTAAGCTTCCTCTAAGAGTGATGTGAACCATTTACCTTTTTCAAGATAATGGTGTTGTCTAGGAATGGTTCTCAGAGATGCCATGCTTGTGGCTGAACAGGAGTTGGTGTGTCTGACTAGAAGGCATTCTGCAGTGTGCGCTGCTGTACGGTAGACTCTGATTGTCTTGGATAGAAAGTTATGCTTCTTTGGTGGGTAGAGCAGGTGAAGCTGTGACCTTAGTATTAACTCTGCATCTTATCTCATTTGGCAGTACTGATTCTAGTACCTTTGCATATGTCAGTTTTAATCCCAAACCAAATGACCCCAAGTTTTCATTATGAACTTCTTTTAAACCACGCTCTGCTATGCATTATCAAAGTAGTCCCTTGAGTTGTAAAGTATACAGATGGTACAACTCAGCACTATAAACATTTTTTCTGGTTATTTGTTGAAAATCTAAATTTGAAAAACTTATTAATAGGAAGTATATTTTTTATTATCCTATGAGACTGTCAGTTTATGCTTGGTGAAGCAGGAACAAAATAGTTGAATGTAAGAACTATTGTGGGCTGCACAATTTCAGAAAAACATGCTTTTTCTTCTAAGAATTTTTGATTTTGTTGCCTCGAGATATGAATTCTTGTCATCATGTGATTCCTAGGGAGCAACCTTCTGATTAGAAAACTTTGAATGCAGGATCAACTTGGGCATTGAAGTGGAGGTTTTACTCAAATGTTTTCCAAAATTTCTTGTTGCTGTTCAACTTAATTTGGAAGAATGCCTCATTATTTCCTTCCTTCCCACTCTCCTTTTTTCTTCTTTTTAAAATAAATATACATTTATTATTATTTGTATCTTTTACATTATAGTGTATTCCTCGAGAGTTACCCTCCACCGATTCACCTGTGAACCATCACCACAGTCCCTTGTGCTCCCCTCTCCCCCATTTTGAACCCTTATCCTCCCCCCCTCGCTGAATATCTCTTTTATTTGGTTTCTCTAGATTCCTGTAATAAGTGAAACCATTCAATATTTTTCTCTTTCTTTCTGGCTTAGTTCGCCGAGCATGATCCCTTCTAACTCCGATCCATGTTGCTGTGAATTGCATGTGTTTATCTTTTTTGAATGCTGAATAGTATTCCATTGTGTATATGTACTGCATCTTCTTGATCCAATCATCTATTTTTGGGCATCTGGGTTGTTTCCATACCTTAGCTATTGTAAACAGTGCTGCAATAAACATACGGGTTTATGTATCATTTTGGATTAGTGTTTTTGTATCCTTTGGGTAGATTCCCAAAAGTGGTATTGCCAGGTCATACAGAAACTCCAGTTTTAGCAGTTTGAGGAACGTCCATACGGCTTTCCATAGTGACTGGACCAATTTGCATTCCTGCCAGCAGTGTAGAAGAGTTCTTTTTTCTCCACATCCTTGCCATCATTTCCTGTGGCCTGCTTTTTTAATGTGTGCCATTCTCACTGGTGTGAGGTGGTATCTCATTGTGGTTTTGATTTGCATTTCCCTGATTGTAAGTGATGTTGAACATTTTTTCATGTAACAGTTGACCATTTGCTTTTTTCCTTTGGAGAAGTGTCTTTTTAGCTCTTCTGCCCATTTTTTGATTAGATTGTTGACTTTGTTTTTGTTGAGTTGTGTGAGCTCCTTGTAGATTTTTGTTATCAGTCCTCTATCGGTTGTATTGTATGCAAAGATTTTCTTGCAATTAGTAGCGTGTCTGTTTGTTTTGGTTAATGTCTCTTTTGCTGTACAGAAGCTTTTTAGCTTGATGTAATCCCAGCTGTTTATCTTGTCCTTCACTTCCTTCGCTTTGGGGGATGTGTCTTTAAAAATGTTACTAAGATGTATGTCATGTGTTGTTTTGCCTATGTTTTCTTCTATATATTTTATGGTTTCAGGTCTTACGTCCAAGTCTCTTACCATTTTGAATTGGTTTTTGTGCATGGCGTGAAGTAGTAGTCTAATTTCATTTTTCTTCATGTAGTTGTCCAGTTTTCCCAGCACCATTTGTTGAAAAAACTGTTCTTGTTCCACTGCATATTTTTTGCACCTTTATCAAGGATTAATTGTCCATATGTATGTGGGTTGATTTCTGGATTCTCTATTCAATTCCATTTATCTGTGTGTCTATTTTTGTTCTAGTACCATGCCGTTTTAATTATTATGGCTTTGTAGTATGGTTTGAAGTCTGGGAGGGTGATGCCTCCATTTTCCTTTTTGGTCAGGAGAACTTTGGCTATTCGAGGTTTTTTGTGGTTCCATATGCACTTCATCAGTATTTGTTCTATCTCTTTGAAGAATGTCATTGAGATTTTTATTGGAATTGAACCTTTATTGGCATTGAATCTTTAAATTGCTTTTGGTAGTATGGCCATTTTTATAATGTTAATTCTTCCAATCCATGATAAGGGGATGTCTTTCATTTCTTTGTGTCTTCTTCTAATTCTTTCAATAATGTTTTATAGTTCTCTTTGTATAGGTCCTCCACCTCTTTTGTTAGGTTTATTCCCAGGTATTTGATTTTTTTTTCGATTGTAAAAGGGGTGGTTTTCTTGATTTCCTCCTCTTCTGATTGGTTGTTTGCATATAGGAAGGCTACTGATTTTTGTGTGTTGATTTTGTATCTTGCTACTTTACTAAATTGATTGATTATTTTGATAAGTTTTTCTGTGGAGTTTTTAGGGTTTTCTATGTCTATTATCATATCATATGCAAATAGTGATAGCTTTACTTCTTCTTTCCCTATTTGGATTCCTGTATATCTTTCTCTTGTCTTACTGCTCTGGCTAGGACTTGCAGTATTATATTGAAAAGCAGTCATGACAGTGGACATCCTTGTCTTGTTTCAGATTTCAGGGGAAAGGCTTTCAGCTTTTCCCTGAACTTGGCTGTGGGTTTGTAATATTGGCCTTTATCATGTTGAGGTATGTTCCTTCTATCCCTAAAATTTCAAGGACTTTCATCATAAATGGATGTTGGACTTTGTCAAATGCTGTCTCAGCATCTATTGATATGATCATATGGTTTTTATTCTTCTTTTTGTTGATGTGTTGTATTAAATTTATTGACTTTCTGATGTTGAACCATCCTTGTGCCCCTGGAATAAATCCCACTTGGTCGTGGTGAACTATCTTTTTGCTGTATTGTTGGATTCTATTAGCTAAAATTTTATTTAGGATTTTTGCATCAGTGTTCATTAGAGAGATTGGCCTGTAGATTTCTTTTTGTGTTGTCCTTGTTCGGTTTTGGTGTTAGGGTTATGTTGGCTTCATAAAATGTATTTGGTAGTGTTCCTTCCTTCTCAATTTCTTGAAAAATTTTATGTAGAATAAGCACTATTTCATTTTTGAACGTTTGGTAGAATTCATTTGTGAACCCATCTGGTCCTGGGGCTTTTGTTCTTGAGAAGAGTTTCGATTACTGTTTTGATTTTTTTCTTTCTTCTTCTTTCAACAAAATGTATTGAGTTAGCTAACTTATGATGGATTTCTGCTCTAGATCAAATATGAAAACTTTGTGGAGGAGGTACATGAAAATCGTTCTGTCTGGTAAGAATTATATCCAAGGCATTGTGAGATTGTATAGCTGAACACCCAAACCATCTTAGATGGACAGAATATATGGTGTCTGGGATGACAAGATGTAGGTTAGGAAAGGTATCCAGGAGGATATAATTTTGAGTCTCTTTGGGAAAGTGGAAGAGAACCTGTTTTAAGATTTGAGGGTGGAGAAAAGAGGACAAATAACATAAAGTCAAGAGAGTATGAGGCATTGAGAAAACGATAAGTAGTCACTGAAACACAAGGTATTTAGGGTGGAGGTAGAGAACAGCAAATGACTCTAGTGGAGCTATCAGAAATACTGTTAAGTTTTTGTTAAGGATTTGGAATTTTCCTAAAGAAGTATGGAGATATTGAAGGATTTTAATTATCATATTTTCCTGTTAGCTAGATCATTGTGGTGACGAGTGGAGCATAGACTAGATGAGAAGAATGAGGATATCTTTTAGAAGGCTATTGCAACAGTTCAAGTGAGAAATAATAAGGGTCTGACCTATGGCAATAAGTGCAGTGGAGAGGAGGGGATAGATAGAATTTGGGTACAATTGACAAGACTTGTATTTAAATATATTTGGTGAAAAAGAAAACATGGGCTTTTGTCAATGATGTCTTCATTGCTGTAAAGACCACATCTAAAGTCATTTGGAGGAATTCAGAATGAACAACCATAACTGATATGACTGCCATTGAATTCACAGCCTCATTCTACACATATGCTGTATCCTGTGCTATGTTACATGGTTGCAAAAGACCATGTTGGAGATTTCCTCAAGTTAACTTGTAAACTTTCTCATGATTCCATTTCATTTAGTTCTGCTTTGAATTTTATTATTTCCTTTCTTAAACTTTCTTTTGGGGTTTTTTGTTGTTCATTTTCTAGTTCTTTGAGATGTGAGATTAAATTGTTTCTTTGGCTTGTTTCTTGTTTCTTGATGTGAGCTTGTAATGCTATATATTTTCCTCTTATTACTGCTTTTGCTGTGTCCCAGACATTCTGGCAAGTTGTGTCCTCATTGTCATTCAGTTCCAGGTATTTTTTAATTTCTTCTTTGATCTCTTCATTGATCCATTGGTTTTCCAGTAATGTGGGTTTCAGTCTCCATGAGGTAAGGAGGTTTCTTTTTTCCTTTCTATGATTTATTTCCAGTTTGACTCCTTTATGAGAAAAATGTGTATTCAATTTTTCGGGGGTGAAGTGATCGATAGATATCTGTTAATCCCATGTGGTCTAGGTCCTTATTTAGAGCTTTAATGTCCTTGGTTACTTTCTGTCTTCTTGATCTGTCTAAGAGAGAAAATGGGGTGTTGAGATCTCCTACTATGTATGTATTTTCTTTAATGTCCAGAAGATTAACGAAACCAAAAGCTGGTTCTTTGAAAAAATAAACAAAATAGACAAACCACTAGCCAGGCTTACAAAGAAAAAATGAGAGGAAACACAAATAAATAGGATCATAAATGAAAAAGGAGAAATCACAACGGACACAGCAAAAATAAAAAAAATAATCAGAGACTACTATAAACAGCTATACGGAAACAA